>APFE031752464.1:0-27672 GCA_000404065.3 Pinus taeda | reverse complement strand
CACACACATGCGATCCCACCCATCGGGCACACTCCCCGAGGCAAAGACAAGAAGCAAGTCTCACTAGAGCTGAACATGTATTCCGACAAGTTTATGCACATGGTCAACAACACACACTTGGATATAAGCATAAACAGTATGCATCAGTATGTTGCTGGTCCACCTGCACTCAAGACAATGATGTGCACGTGATCAGACGAGTTGGACAGAGGAGCCATATGAGTGTACCCAAATGCAATTGAGGCAAGAATTCGCTTTCAGCAAGATGTAACCATTGAGTGCAAAGACACCATCATGGATGACCAAGCTTGGCATCAGTTCGCCACCATAAATCATCGCAAGGACATCGAAGAGTTGGTCTTACCACAATGGTTCGAGTGTTAGTGATGTCTTACATGGCTTGTTCAAGCCATTTTGTCTCACATGGGTACATGTGCAGATTGTATGTAACATCTTGTTAAGTGGTTCAAGTGTCGATAATTGAATGTAATAGCCATAGAGTAGTTGAAGAGTCATGAGGGTAGGTGAAAAGTCACAAAGGGGAATGTCAAGGGTCACCCCACCCTTTGCTATATATAGTACCTCATGACTCATTGTAGAGGCTTTTGGTTAGCCAAGCTTTCGATAGGAGTATCTTAGAGAAAGCTTAGAGAGTATTGTAATGAGCCTTGGCTTATCCACAGTGCAGAGCTAGTACATCTCTTTTCAGGAGCAGGCAACAGTGACTACAACATTCCGTTGTTGGGACTAGTGGTTGGTCATGGTTGTACTATATGATTATAACTTTCACTTCTAAATATAACAGAGCCAGCACATTTCATGCATATGTCTTATTGTATTTCAGCTATCTTATTGACTCTAAATGACATATGTATCTATTTTCTTACACTTGTGTGTATAAACTATTTTTGTATGTGTATGTATGAATCTTACTTAAATGTGTTGTTGGTTTAACGATCAATTTGGATTATCAGCTTACTTCCCTTCCAGTTTGTGATGCATCCTTACTCGTGTGTTCCCTTCTTAACCACGTGCTTTCACAGGTTTCTAAGGGGTGCACTCACCTCACTCTCCGTGTGATAGAATCATTCATACATCTTCCTTGGCTTGTTGCGCATGTCACACCCTTGTTACCAACAAGGACATCTTATTTGCCTCTACATGCAACCACGGCCAAGGTGATACCATACGACCCACTATTGGGATTGCTACACCAAATGGTCTGAGATCTAGTTGGGACTTCTTACCAAGGAGATACCCTGACATGTTGGCAGGTCCAGCACCATCAACATTTTGGCACTAGAAGGAGGGCCAGATGACAAGCTGAGTCCTCATAATCTATTTTGAATCTCTGCATATCTATCATGACTAACTACAGAGTTTCTCTTCTCGAGTGTATGTTTTATGGAAACAACTTTGAAATCTCAGAAGAGCTCTCGAATAACTTGTCACATAAAACATACGATGGTGGAGGCTATGTAGCCTTGGTTAGGCATGTGGTCAGCGTTGTAGGCTCATGCGAAAGACATGGAATATTTGAAGAATAGATGACCTGCATTTTTTTCATCTACATGCGTTGAGGGCACCCAATGCACTGGTCTACCACGCTCCCTGGAAAATCTATTCATTCTCTTTCTCATCTGGTCACAGATATAAACCATGCTTTCAATCATTTTGACTGTAAAGCACTCAATAAACAAATTCTGAAATTATAGAAGACACCCGATGAATCCGTTGAACAGTTTCACGCACACTTTTTTAATCTTGCATACCGATTTCCCAAAGATGAAATTGATTGGGAATTTCTCAATGGAATACTTGAGTATCTTCTTCACATATCCGAAAATTCGCAATCCTTGAAACCATCCAAACCCCACTCCAGACATTTCAGTGATGGAGCTACACAATCACAAGCAGGCACAGTGGTTGTCGCAAGTGATTTCCTGCCTTCACCTCATCAAATAGCTCCACCATCATAGAGTGATGTGTGAGATCATGCACACACATCTATTGAATTGTCATATACTCCCACCCCACCTGGGCTTGATATCTACACATATTTGGCTTGAAAGTCTGTTAATTGTCACGTGAATTTGTTCCCTCAACCTTCGTCCCTGTGTTTTGATGATCCTTAGGATTGTACTATCTCATGTTCTTCCATTCTAGACTCCTCACCTGTTGTGAACGAGGATCAAGTTGTCAATAGAGTTGGTGTTATGCAGCCAACCTACACCATCATTCATGATGAGTGTTGGGAATATAAAGAAGAACCCGCAGTTAGGGATGACTCCCTTCCATCCGCACCTCACCTTCTCTATCCTAACATGCCTTGTGATTCTGCCACTATTGATTTCCCCTATGAAAACTCATTTCTAGAGGTTTCTAATTCTAATCGTTCACAGGACATGTGAGATGACACTCTGTCATTACATTGTGGAGAGGACACATCTTCGTCTGAAAATCCATCCAATCTGTCAACTGTAATTTATGAAAACACAGAGGGTGAACATCATTACTTCTCATCAACCCCTCTACACGATTCATCAAATCATGAAGATGCCGACAAACATCCTGAATTTTCTGATCTTGGTTGTCGTGATCTCTCTACCTCTTCATTTGATCATGATGTTAATTCAATCATTGATAATCTATCTAAGATGCTGGTCTACGATGATCTATCTGTCGATAAAGTTGAAACCTCGTAAACTGTCGAGGCACTTTAGCCAGAGCTAATGGTTATGTTAGGTCCCTGTTGTCTTGAGGTTGGTTTCACTTCTTATCGGGAAATTGTTGAAACATGCAAGGCTCCTCAAGATCAAATGGCAACAATGTCACAGCAAGAAGCACCATCAACAACAGTATAATGTAACACACCTGCATGCAACAAATGCAAGAGGAAGGTTGTTGATATCGCAGAGGTGAAACAAAGTTGCAAGCTCAAGCAAATCCACCTATGATGAAAGTAGCTTTGGAGATTGAGGTCATGAGGCGACGGCACGATGAGAGGATTGCACGAAGGTAGAGAGAGAAATAGAGAAGGAGTTGTAGGTACTAAAGCGGAGACTCAAACAAGAATAGGAGCTACACAGACAATAGAAGGAGTTGCAGTGGGAATAGACACATTTTGAGGCACAACATACACAGACTTATTAGATTGCACCCATATAGGTTATGGATCCACCCAATAGCTAGCATGGAGAAAATAGCATGAGAAGTGCTAGCGATCACATGCAAGGGTATTAAGGAGCATGGATTTCATTGTGAACACTCATCGACGCAAAGACAAGAAGAAAGTTCAACTAGAGATGAACATGTATTCCAACAAGTTGATGAGCATGGTCACCAACAAATAGTTGGAGATTAACACAAACACTATGCATCATTATGTTTTTGGTCAATCCCTAAGGATGTAGCAGATGTTAGATTATTCATGGGTATCACATGATACTACGAAAGATTCATAGAGGGATTCTCTAAATTAGTTTACCGTGCAACCTATGATGAAGATAAAGACCCTAATAAGGACTTCATATTTTGTAATGACGTTTTTTTGGAAGGTTTAGGGAGTTTTCTCATGTAGGAAGATCATGTGATTACTCATGAATCCCATAAACTAAAGGATCATGAAATAAACTATGTAGTTTATGAACTTGAACTAGCTGCAATCCCCCACACACTTAAGATGTGGATGCATTATTTAATTGGTAACAAATTTAGCTTAATTATTGATCATGTGAGTTTAAAATATTTGTTCGTCCATCCTAACATGAATTCGAGGAAAGCCAAATGGATGGCCTTCCTAATTGAATATGATTTCAACATTAAGCATATAAAGAAAAAAAACAAAGTAACAAGTGTGTTAATTTAAAGTCTGAAATAGATTTGTGAGGTAATAGTAACTAGAGTTGAAACAAATTTCATACAACATATTAACACAACAACATTAGAAGATAAATATTACAATAATATTTGTGAAAAATTAAAAATTAAATTTGAACATGAAAAACATCTAGATTATGCACTTGGTGAAGCAGCTTCAGGAGGTTGTGGAGCAACCACAACTAGAGAAGCCGAGAGGAGATCCAATGGAGACATTTACTCATGCAGAAACCTCTAGGAGGGTGAAATTTCGAACCAAGTGGGCTGAGGGATCACATGCATCCATACCTCTAGGTCAGAAGTGGGGCGATGTGGAGTGATAGTCCCACGAAGGTTGGAATAGGGTAGGATCATTGATGTACCCAACCTCTTTGATTAGACCTTACTACAGGAGCCCCAATGAGGAGTAGCAGGACTAGCTGAGTGGGTAGAGACAGATGCAGATGGATCTGTAGAGAGAGCTACAGTGCAGGAATCCCAAGACAATGCAGAGCTAGCATGCTGCAACAATGCGAGAGGCACAGGAGTGTTTCACTTGTGTAGGATGGCACAAAGAGGTGTGCAACGGTGCGAGATGCATGGAGTGTTGCACTAGCTCAGAGGTCATAGAGGGAGAACCTATCAGTAACAAAGGAAGCTTCAACATCAGAGGATGTTTCTAGCCCAGCAGAGAGGTTAGTTAGGAGATTTTTTTGCTTATAGAGTTGCTAGAGCAATAACACTTGGGAGAAGTGTTGCATGCAGAACATTCCAAAGGTTTAGGATCAGGTTCGAGTTGAATACCTTTATTGCTGAGAGGGATTGTTGAAAATGGAAACAAGAAATGGTAAAAATAGAAATGATAAAAATAGGATTGCTATAAATAGCAGTTCAGATACCAGTGTTGGACATAGAAATAAGGAATGAAAAATGGAAGTGTTAAAAATAGCATTTCTATAAATAACATTTCGGGATGGATTCCTATTTTAGTTAGTCCCTGAAGTAAAATAGAGAAGTAAAAATCGAATTTGATCTTAGCAACTATTTGATTAATAATTAAATAATTCATCTTGAGTTAATTAGTTGTAGGAAATCAAACATGAAGTCTATGTGAGGAAATGCAACAATTATCCCATTAATTGTGGAATTTATCCCTTAGTTAAAGAGATAAGGATGAGTTGTAATTTGCGTTGTAATCAGTTAGCTCAGTTAACTAAGTTAATTCGAGTTAGATTAGTTCCAACAGTTTGTGGAATTAATTGTGAGTTCAGTTAGTTAATGCTTGCATACATGTAACTGCTGCACTTCAGATAATTGAATATTCTCTCATAAATAACTCATGCATGTCAGTTCAGACAGAGACCCAGTTGAGATCAGAGGAAGGGATAGTGTACTATCATTTGGAGGATTTTTCCTATAGGAAAATCATCCATGCAAAAGGAATTATCTTCAGGTTTTTGTAGTTATTTATGAGCCAAGTGAGCAGTGTGAGGTCGGAATTCACACAAGTGGAATCACTGGACCCCAAGAAAAATTGCTCAAGGAAATAGGAGGCTTGGAGGGCAAAGGAGAAGGTTTGTGAGAAGACTTTGACTGTTTATTATCAGTAGAGGAATTGTACTGAGAGGTGGATAGCTTTTGAGCTAAGGCTTTGTGTAATCCGAACATATTTCCACTTGTATGATAATACAAAGATCGGGGTTTTTAGCTGAGGCTTTCCCCAGAGTATTCTTTTGTGTTCATCTGTGATTGAATTCTCATTCTCAGTTATAAGTGTTCTATTTTATCTTTATCATATTTGATTAAGCTTCAGCAAGTTTGTTGTAGAATTAGATCTTATATTTTGCTTTAGTATATTGCATAATATGTTGATCTACAGTGGGAATTTCTACAGAACATGGCAGATTTTAATATATTTTTCAAGAATCTTTAAATAATTATATAAATATATGGAATAATCTATGTGAAATATATTTATTATATAGTTGAGAGCTATGAATGAAATAAGTAGGATTTCATTATGATTATTTTGTTTTGTAGGTGTGTTCAAGAAAGTGAATGGATAAACGCTACTAAAATTATTGTGAATAAAATGTATAATTATATATGTGTATTTGGTTTTTTTTTATTGTAGGAAAGTTGTGGGTTAAATGAATGAGGATTTAATTTAAGGATTTTTATAGGTAATATGAAGTATTCCTCTACTGTGGATAATATGGAAAGACACCCTAACTAGGAAGAAATGTTGGTATCATCTATATAGATGGATATGAAAAGAAAACTAGAGAGAATTAATAAAGTAGAACAATTACCCAAGTAGTAAAGAGAATAGAAATATGAAAAAGTTATATGTTACACACTCAAATAATTCCCCGAATCAGGGTGTGAGCTGGCGGATAGAGCCATTAAGGTTGTCATCATGAAAAGGACACCAAGGAATGGTGCCACCACCTCCCACACGCTTGAACTGCAAGGCAGGGTGGTCGTCAACATGTTTAAGGCAAGAGGGATAAGGGAAGGTGGAAATTGCATGCAACCAAATTTACAAACCATGGAGAAGGATAATGGATCAAATGTTGTAAGAGAATAGGTGACGATGATGAAAGTGGAGCAGAGGCTTTGGGAAGGTAGGGTGATCCAACAACTCCAACTTCTAGTTACCGGGTATGTTAACTAGTTTTGCCTATACTCCATTATGCTTCCCTATGTTTGGTCTGTTAATTGGGGATTTCATGGGGGCACAAATTTTTTGGGTGAGAGAAATTTGGGCGGGGTTATTAGCTTAGTCGCGAAAGTCTACGAGAATAATCCAAGTTCCATGGGTTCTGCATGGGTGTCACTCTATTTTGGCATTCTACTCTCTCGCATGGGGATTATTGGGTTAGTTCACGAGGGAGTCTACCCGAGAAAAATTCAGTTTCTTTTTTGCTTGGAAAACACAGGGGTCGTGGGTTGGGAAGTTGTAAGTGTTTATGTGTTAATGTAATTCTGGTTCTCGAAATTCTCTAAGAATGCTGGGGAAAACTAGAAGACCTGGGCCCCAAGGGAAAGCGCTAAGTCCCTGAGGGGAGTTAGTAGGGGGGAGGTTGTTAGGGGTTAAGGACTTTTAAAATTGGGGAATTGGAAAGAATGGAACGCCAGTCAGGGCAACCTCGGTTGACTAAAGGGAATGGGGGTGGCTAGCAATGTTTGGGCTAGATACCTCGTGGAGGTTGGGGTTCATATGTCGGGTTTCCAGGAAGGCCAAAGTAAAGTCAAGATGAACCTAAGTTAGGGGGAATGGGGATCAGGTCATTTAGTGGGGGGAAAAGGAGATGAGGAGCATGGTTCCTATTGGCTTGGCTTCTGACCTACAGGCTCTGTAGGTGGCTATGCACCTCACTTCCAATATCATGGTCAAAGCATTTGTAAGGCAAGGGTCATGGAGGGGTGTCCTGGGAGTCATGGGTGGGTGCTCCTTATGCTCAAGGGTTATGCAAATGAATCATGGGTGGAAGATTTGATGCATTTGTAGTACCTTTGGGAGGCAGAAATACAAAAAAAAAATGGAAATTATGGTTTCTTGCTCCCGTAACAAGGCTGTTGAAAGGTAACCACCCTTGGATGAGAAGATGACAAAGGCTAGTTCCTAGACAATGATAGAATTTGGCTGGAAGGTACAGGGACAAAGAGGCAATGGGTTAAGCAGCGAAGGGCAAGGGAAAAGGAAAGAGATCGCGAGGGATCGAGGTCGAGGCTAAGGTGAGCACTGTGGGTAAACAATGAGGAAGAAAAATCACGTCCAACCTGGTACAGGAAGCAACAATTGCTTATGTGGATGGTACCAAGGGGGAAATAAAACTTCTCATTGTAGAATGGGAGGAGGATATAAATCACCAAGAAAGCATGGAGGCAGCTTCTATGGAGGATTGGAAACTCCTAGTTCCAGATTTGAGACACACCAGAGGACGAGAGATGTAATACAAGCATACCCTTTATCTGTATTGGCTTATGAAATGCCTCCTAGGCAAGGCCATGGAACAAATTTGGACAACAACTCTCCTGCATTTTCCAACTTACAAACAATATTTTCAGAAGTTGCAATTCCAATTGTAGAAATAGGATAGTTGCCTAGGTTGTATTCAGAAACATTTCCTATGGTTGTTTTCGCAAATTGAACTGCCAGGCTCCAGCGCGAAAGATCCTTCCCTAATTAGATCGGCATTCGCCAACCAGAATGACTAGCATGATGGCTCTTAGTTAATTTTTGATTATTTCTCATGAGATAGATTTTAATTTATAGTTTGCAGTCATATATATATATATATATGCAGAGAGAGAGAGAGAGAGAGAGAGAGAGAGAGAGAGAGAGAGAGAGAGAGAATATGGTTGTGGACATGACAATCAATTTTATATAGCTTGGATTGATAGACTAAGTAATTTTTGTTGCTGGATGGCTTATGATGTAGTTAGGTGGTCAACAGACTTGGTTTCTCGATGGGAAATTTGTGACCACCTAACTAGGATTTATGTGGTTGTAACTTGCTAATGAAAAATAAGGATCTATCAAGCTTAACAAAAAAAATTCAAATAATTTAAACATAAAAATAAAGCATCACTAAAAATAATTTTGAAAATCCCCGACAGGGATGACAAGCATTAAGGAAATATAAACGTTTGGTTTATGATGACAATCACATGGAATTTGGTGTGGAGGTTGGTCACCTCATCCTCTCACCGCTTTAGCAGTACGAGGGGAGTTAAGATGCCGCATGTGAAATTTCCATCATTTACGTTGGGATTGGGAGCGGGTGAGGGTCGTTGTTATATGGATTTTGTTGATCTCCAGGCTTGGTATGATGCTACGGTATTTTGGTGGTCTGCTTTTAGTAGGATGAGTTATGGTGGTGTTATTGGTCTATCTAGTTGATTCCTTGTCTAGGAACGGTGGTGTTTTCATAGTCGGCGCCTCATCCTGAGCCTTTGGGTCATAGAATCAATAAGTTTCCTTTATTTTGTGTGGTTTTCAGCTTTTTTCAACAATCTTAGTGCTCTGTATCTAGTTATCAAATTGGCCCTCAATCCTTCTCATGGGTGGTCAACCAATTATGTTCTTGGATTAATTTTTTTTTACAAGGGCTTTTGTTTATCCTATTAATTTGTTTTCTTATGGGGTCTTGTCTTTTTGAATCTTTTCTGAGGATGCCTGTAATCCACAACTGGGTAATCAGTTATTTGGGATGCCTATATTATTCTTTCTTCCTTGTCCTCTTCGATCACCTCTTCCTCTAAGAGAATCTTGTGAGTGATTCTCCATTTTTTGTGCAAGGCATACAACTTCTTCTGGAGGTTGAGCATCTTTCTTCGTCTTCCCAAAATCCTTCTCTCTTTCAACAAACTTCTCCACAAGAGAGTCAAAGTAAATCTCCTTAAGTTTTCCACTAGCTTGTAATGACTCAAGATATATGGGAATAAGTGGGATATAATTCCTTGGAAAAATTAGTGAGAGGAACATCCATTTCAAAATTGGTGGCTTTAATGTCATGCATAATGGCTCTTATCTCAGATTTTAGGGTAAGGGAATCATCATCTTTCAATTCTAAATTAAACAACTTGATCATCAATTGAACAACCTCAAGTTGAGAGTGTGATTCATTTTAATCCTTCAATTATTTTAATCCTTCAATTATTTTAACGCTTCAAACGCATTTTTGAATGGAATAATATAATGAATCACCTCTTCATTGAATGATGCTACAATCAAGGTATAGGCCTTGCTGTTCTTTTTCTCCCATATGGCAAGCTCCTTATCAGAAGTAGGCTTTTGAGGAGGATTGCCTCCCTCTCCTTCACAAACTCCTTTCCACAACTCGTTAAAAATTAAGGTATGCTTTATCTTCACCACTCATGGTAGTTCTCCTTTTGAGAGAGAAAACTCCAACTATCGAGATGAGTGAATGCATAATAAAATTTGAACTAGCCTCAAAATAATTACAATACTTGCAAAAAAGAAACTGATATTTATTTGCAACAAAACTTATTGGACATATCTCAAATTCATCACCTGAAATATGCAAGCTTTCAATATTCATAATATATATATCTTCCAAGATATATTATCCATATATAATACGACCCTTTTAAAAATTCAACACATAAAGGAGAACACGGTCTTCAAGAACTCACAATGTTCGAAAGAACAGAACACGATTACATATTATATATCAACTCGTAGAATAAAACCATCCAATATATAACAACACACATTTAGAAAGAAACAATTGTCGCAACATTCAAAATTACTTAACAAACTATATACCATTGCAGACCAACACACATAGCTCATACTAACATTCAATATGGGCCCACTTTTAAACACCAAAGGACCATGCACGTCACATATATTATGACATATCACTCACGACCTTCATAGAAAAAAACATTCAACACACCATATACCAACCAAGGAGCATATATATGAGCCAACATATACATACTAAATTACACAGCCTTCCACATACGTTTACCATCCTTTAGCATACCATTAACATAGGATTTGTGCAACCTACCATAACAAATTTCAAGGATGCATGCAACATATCATTAACATAGAGCTCTAAGCACACAATCTCAAAATCATTATATATATGTAGTAGCACCTATGGTTTGTAAACACAGTCTTAAAGAAATAGCAAACTCATAGCCATTTCAATGGGTTATTTCAATGAAATTTCAACACTTCATTTTACAATCTGGTCCCACCATACACCTTGTACATATAAGTAATACGCCATACTCCTTTGATGCTCATAAAAACCAATGAAACAGTGCTCACAAAGGATGTTCAATGCAGCTCCAAGGGATTCAAATGCACAATATATAGTTTCATGTCTTTTTAATGGACTAAGCACACTGAATTTTGTAGAAACTATGGCAGAGAAAATAGGAGTTACAAGGACAAAAGAGGAAGCCAAAAAATGAGGCGTTGGTTATAATACCATGTCAGACCAGGTGAGTAACTCTAGAATGTGAATTTTCTATTGAATTTTATCAATGAGTGGATATATTGTTGGGATTCCAATTACAAGTCCTCTCAGTTTTCTCCAATTCATAATTGAACTATTTATAATATTTACAATAATCCCAATCCTTTTGGATTAGGCATCAACATTGTTTTTTCCATACATTTGAATTGATTGCTGAAACTAGCCACTAAAAAATAATACATGATTAGAGATAACTTTCATGGATGGAAGTTGTTTAAATAGGATTGTAGGCTATAAAGGTAGTTAGAGTATAAGAAAGGGCTAGTGGGGGAGAAAGACTCTACCTAAACCCAAAAATTAGTAGGACACAACTAGGGGTTAAGGAGGTGTGAACTAAGAAAGAACCATTGAGTTGTTTTCTTGGCAGGGAGGAGTTGTAGCTCAAGGTGAACTATTGACAAACATTGTTCACAGTTGCGAGGAACATGGCATCCTTTAATATATTTTTAGGAATATTTAGATAACTATACAAATATATGTATGTTGAATATATTTCTTTTGTAGTTGAGAGCTATGAATGAAATAAGTTGGACTTCAATATGATTATTTTGTTTCTTAGGTGTGTTCGAGGAAGTGAATGAATGAACCCTAACAATATTATTGTGAATAAAATTTATATGTATATATGTGTATCTAGGTTGTTCTATTGCAAGAAATTTATGGGTTAAAGGACTAAGGATTTAACTTAAGGGTTTCTATAGGTAATATTGGGTACTCCTCTACTTTGGAGAATAACAAAAGACACCCTACCTAATTACCAACCTTGTTATCCACTGTACATGTGGATATGAAAAGAAAACTAGAGAGAATTAACTAAAGTTGAAGAATTACCCACGTAGTAACGAGAATAGAAATATACAAACCTTGTGTCTTAAATAATAACATTTCACTTGTATTAAGACTGTATTCATTGGTAAACTATAGAGAAAGAGTTTTATATGTATGAAAATAAATAATCTTGTTAAAAATAAGTATAATTTGTTTCTAGGCTAGCTTTTTATTGGCCAAAGATGAGGAAGGGAATACCTTGTCGACTAGCCATAAATCATCCAGTCCTTGGAAAGTTGTTAATAGGGCCTTAAAGAAAAACCTTAGCTGGACTCCGCAAGAGCCCATGAGGCCTCTCACCTACCTTGTATTTTCTAAACCTCATAAAGAAAAAAAATAACCTTATTGTGCATAGAATCATGCATTTATAACAACACATAAGCTAAAGTGCATATTTTAAATTACAATAATACTCTAGTGTACATGCATGGATTATAGGTGGGAAACAAAAGTGTTAAGGCAGTAAAAAAAGAACCGTGACTGAGAATTGATTTTTCTTGCAATAGCCCATAAGAAGAATAAATTCATAGCTTTTCTTCTTGAAATAAAGAAGCTTCGGCCATAACTCAAATCAAAGAGTATGAAAATTTAAGTTAAAAAAGGGAACACGGTGCTATCTTGAGTGACTAGGATTTTTTGAAAACATTTTAACAAAAACCTCCATACAATTATATAACAAAAATTGGTAATCTTGGCCAATTTTGGCCCTTTCTATATTTACCATAACTACAAAGAAAAATTTTGTAGCTAACGGACAAGCTGGAGCCTAATAATGGCATCGAAAACTTGTAGAGGGTAATAGTAGATGAGGACCTCTAGTGGTTGGAGTGGAAATAATATATTGTCTAAGTATTTAATCCCAAAAATTCCTCCAAACAAAACCCAAGCATGGTAGAGGGATAAATTGTAAATAACAAGAAGAAAACACTTAGCTTGGTCTTGAATTACTTCTAAATTCTTACAAGAATTCTGTGGAAAATTTTTATGGTAAACAATATCTCATCTTGTAGGAGCATAGGCAAAGTCTCCATTCCATTTCCCTATCATAAAGGAAAAATGATTTAGTACTATATACAAATAGAAGAAAATACATCCTACAAAGGAATCGAGTTAGGGTTTTTAATTAGGATTGAGTTATGAAAATTTTACGAGTGGCAACACCAAAATTCCTTAAAAAATGTAGATGCCATGGCATAATCTTCAGAAGAAGTTGAGGGTTGACCTATAAATACACCACCAGGACAAGCATATTAGTGATTATAATCCACTTAAACCATTTCCAAATATGCACATAGATTATATCAAGGAAGAAACAAGAAAACAAAATGTGAAGGTTGAGTTTAAGACCTAGTGTGCAAACCTTATCTTAATCGTCAAGCCACTTTTGTTCTTGTCAGAATGCTAAGAAAATTAGAATAAAGTGGAAAAGCCTTTAAGTACAGGGTAAAAACCCTTTTCCTTTTACCAAATTAACCTCGAAGATGCATAGCTCAACTCTCAACCCATTCAAATGCAAATGGCACAATTGTGGTGGAGAGGCTGATGGTTGTAGTGTTGTAGTAGCTACAACCACCCTCCAAAAATTTTTCGTAGCTTCATTTTGGAGCCTCCCTACCAACCATCCTAGTAGCACATCTTGCACTGTCATGTACATAGGATTCATTGGTTTTTCAATAGCTTGCCATCCTGTGCATGTTAGTTTTCTTCACTCCCCTCACAAGCTGTCACTCCACACTTCGGCTAGTTGTTGGCTGAGAAACTCCCTCATAAAATTGTGCACTTCTAGAGGGGAACTAGCCTTCCCTCCAAATATTGTGCAAATCTTCTAGGAAGCCTACTAGGCTCAGAAATTGCAAAATGCAGTCAGACAATATTCCTTGGGAAAGCTACGCAATCTGGCCCAGCACTACAGCTCAGCCTAGAAATTGCAAAAATCAGTTGGGCAGACTGTTGAGCTCCAAAATTACACAAAGCAGACATACATGCTTCCTTAGAAAAAATGCACAATCTAGCCAACATTGTAGCTCAGCCTAGAAATTGCGCAATTCTAGGCAACAATCACCTACTCCTCCCAAAAATTGCGCAATCCCTCTGGGACATCTAGCCTATCTCGTCCCAGAAATTTCGCAATTTTGGGCAGTAGTCACCTCCTCCTCCTAGTAATTGTGCAATCCCTATGGCATAGCCAACCCAGCTTAGCTCAGGAACTATGCAAATCCCTCTCTCAGTCAAGCTGGTTGTCGCATGTGCCTTCAGGTTGACCAGTTCCCTATGATATTGAGAAAAAATAATTTTCATGCATGGGATGCTCTTCCCAAAATAGTGAAAGGAAACATGAAAAAGGCATCCCTAGATTTAGGGATCTATTTTTAGCAGCTAGAGGTTACATGCATAGATCATTTTAGAAACCTCCCGCTAAGTGTTGCTTTTTCATAGATTTATGGGGTGCGCGTCATAACCTCAATCTTGTGAAAACTCGTAAACCGGACACTGCAAAGCTCATCCCTCACATCGATCTTGTATCTCTGACATCCCATATTACTTCGAGGAGTCTTCAACACTTTTAGCTTGGTTGTTTCAGGGTAAGTCTGATTTTCATGTCTCGCATTGTGTTTCTGTCACTTTTTGAGTTTCACTTTGTGTGAGTTTTGTCTGCTTGATTTCAATGAGTGATTTTTGTCATTTCAATGTATGTTATCTTATAGAAACATCATTTTAGTTTCCGTTCACATCTCAATGTTGTCACATGCATGACATTGTTTTTGCACCAATGGTCTTCGTTGCGGCAACTCGCTTCACACTCATGCATTATTTCCCGTTTTTAGAATCATTCACTTACACTTTATGTGCATGACCATTCACTCTTTTTACACTTAGTATCACCATGCATTCAGACTTCTCATGTTTTCAATTGCCTGTCAGTGGGTCTGGGTTGCGTTAGCCTGGACCTTGCCTTGCCTAATTAGCATTGTACATTTCTAGAAGTGAAGGCAATAGCTTCCCTCCAAAAATTGTGCAAGTCTATCCAAGCATTGAACTCCACGCTTGCATTACACAATTTTGGGAGGCAGTGGCTTGTTGGCCCTAGAAACTGCGTAATGCAGTTTGCTGGTTTGCATGTCACTACTGACATAAATTATGCATTGTCTAGTTTCAGTCCTCAACAGGAAAGGTTGGATTGTACATTGCACAGTTACAGTAGTTAGTTATCCTCCCAACAACCCGCACTATGCCTTGCACAGTTTTGGCAGTCATTCTCCCAGCCTCCCAATGAAAATTGTGCAATCTTCACAGATAATCACACAGGTATGTTGTGTGTCAATCCTTTAACTTGTTTTGGTTTTTGACTGACAGATTTCTTTTCATGAGTGTTGCTATGTCTCTAGGTATCATAGGTGTTATTCTGCCTCTCAACAGCATAGGTACAATGGCTTCTAGGAGAGCGAAATCGAAGACATTGTTCAGAGCACAAATGGGGATGTAGTCGATCAAGTGTCTATGAACCTGAATATCTATGAAAATATCAAGTTTTTCATGGACAAGGATGTCAATGTTGGTTTTCAAGCCTCTGTGGAAGTTATTTGTAGCTTCATGTTCCGGATTATCCACAGTTTCCAGTTTAGTCTGTCGACGTTTCGAACCCCAATGGGGGTCCATCATCAGGACGCTTCTGAAGGATAGAAATGAGATGAACGCAAGAAGATGATGTCAATATCAAATGCCAGTGATGTCATAGCAAGTAGCACCATTAGTAGCAGCAGAAGGTAACACACCTACATGCGGCAAATGCAAGTTACAAGCTCCATCAGATCCGTTTGTGATGAAAGCAACTTTGGAGATTGAGGCCATGAGGCAATGGCGTGATGAGAGAATCATGTGAAGGTAGAGAGAGAAAAAGAGAAGGAGTTGCAGCAGGAACAGGCACAAGAGGAGGCGCAACATACAAAGATTGATTAAACAGTGCCCATACATGTTATGGATCCACCCAGCAGCTGGGGGTGAGAAGTGTTGATGATCACATCCAAGGGCATTCAAGAGCATGGATGTCATTGTGCACATGCATACGATCCCACCCATCGAGCACACTCCCCGAGGCAAAGACAAGAAGCAAGTCTCACTGGAGCTGAACATGTATTCTAACAAGTTGATGCACATGGTCACCAGCACACACTTAGATATCAGCACAAACATTATGCATCAGTATGTTGCTGGTCCAGTGGCACTCAAGACAATGATGTGCACGTTATGAAATGAGTTGGACAAAGGAGCCATATGAGTGTACCTAGATGCAACTGAAGCAAGAGTTCACTTTCAGTAGGATGTTACCATTGAGTGCAAAGACACCATCACAGACGACCAAGCTTGGCATCATTTCACCACCGTCGATCATCGCAAGGATGTCAAAGAGTTGGTCTTACCACAACAGTCCAAGTGTTAGTGATGTCTATCATGGCTTACTCAAGCCATTTTGTCTCACATGGGTACATGTGTAGATTGTATGTAACATCTTATTAAGTAGTTCAAGTGTCAATAGTTGAATGTAATAGCCATAGAGTAGTTGAAGAGTCATGAGGGTAGCTGAACAATCACAAAGGAGAATGTCAAGGGTCACCCCACCCTTTGTTATATATAATACCTCATAACTCATTATAGAGGCTTTTGGTTAGCCAAGCTTTCGATAAGAGTATCTTAGAGAAAGCTTAGAGAGTATTGTAATGAGCCTTGGTTTATCCATAGTGTAGAGCTAGTACATCTCTTTTCAGGAGCAAGCAGTAGTGGCTACAACATTCTGTTGTTGGGACTAGTGGTTGGTCATGGTTGTACTATATGATTGCAACTTTCACTTCTAAATATAACATAGCCAAAATGTTTTATGCATATGTCATATTGTATTTCAGCTATCCTATTGACTCTAAATGACATATGTATCTATTTTCTTATTCTTGTGTGTATAGCGTATTTTTGTATGTGTATGTATGAATCTTACTGAAATGTGTTGTTGGTTTAACCATCACTTTGGATTATCAGCTTACTTCCCTTCCAGTTTGTGATGCATCCTTACTCATGTGTTCCCTTCTTAACCACGTGCTTTCATAGGTTTCGAAGGGGTGCACTCACCTCACTCTCTGTGTGATAGAATCATTCATACACCTTCCTTGGCTTGTTGTGCATGTCACACCCTTGTTACCAACAGGGACATCTTACTTGCCTTTCTATGCAACCACGGTCAAGGTGATATTGTACGACCCACTGTTGGGATTGCTACACCAAATGGTCTAAGGTGTAGTTGGGACTTCTTACCAATGAGATCCCTTGACATGTTGGCGGGTCCAACACCGTCAGCATTTTGGCACTAGAAGGAGGTCCAAATGACAAGCTGAGTCCTCATAATCTGTTTTGAATCTCTGCATATCTATCATGACTAACTAAAAAGTTTCTCTTCTAGAGTGTATGTCTTATGGAAACAACTTCGAAATCATGGAAGAGCTCTCAGATAACTTGTCACATAAAATATACAATGGTGGAGGCTATGTAGCCTTGGTTAGGCATGTGGTCAGCGTTGTAGGCTCATGCAAAAGACATGGAATCTTTGAAGAATACATGACCTGGGTGTTGTTTGTCTACGTGCTTCGAGGGCACCCAATGCACTAGTCTGCCACGCTCCCTGGAAAATCTATTCATTCTCTTTCTCATCTAGTCATAGATATAGACCATGCTTTCAATCATTTTTACTATAAAGCACTCAATAAAGAAATTCTGAAATTATAGAAGGCACCCAATGGATCCGTTGAACAGTTTCACGCACGCTTTTTTAATCTTGCATACCGATCTCCCAACGATGAAATTGTTTGGGAATTTCTCAATGGAATACTTGAGTATCTTCTTCACATATCCGAAAATCCACAATCCTTGAAATCATCTGAACCCCACTCAGGACATTTCAGTGATGGAGTTACACAATCAAAAGCAGGCACAGTTGTTGTCACAAGTGATTTTCCACCTTCACCTCATCAAATAGCTCCACCATCGTAGAGTGATGTGTGAGATCATGCACACACATCTATTGAATTGTCATACACTCCCACCCCACCTGGGCTTGATATTTGCACAGATTTGGCTTGAAATCCTGTTGATTGTCACGTGAATTCATTCCCTCAACCTTCGTCCCCATGTTCTGATGATCCTCTGAATTGTACTATCTCATGTTCTTCCATTCTGGACTCCTCACCTGTTGTGAATGAGGATCAAGTTGTCGAAAAAGTTGGTGTTATTCAGCCAATCTCCACCATCATTCATGATGAGTGTGTGTGGGAATCTAAAGAAGAATCCGCAGTTAAGGATGACTCCCTTCCATCCACACCTCACCTTCTCTATCCTAACATCCCTTCTGATTCTGCCACTATTGATTTCCCTTGTGGAATCTCATTTCTAGAGGTTTCTACTTCTAATCGTTCACAGGACATGTCAGATGTCAATTTGTCATTACATTGCAGAGAGGACACATCTTCCTCTGAAAATCCATCCAATCTGTCATCTGTAATTTATGAAAACAAACAGGGTGAACATCCTTGCTTCTCATCTACCCCTCTACATGATTCATCAAATCATGAATATGTCGACCAACATCCTAAATTTTCTAATCTTGGTTGTCGTGATCTCTCTAACTCTTCATTCGATCATGATGTTAATTCAATCGTTGTTAATCTATCTAAGACATTGGTCTATGATGATCTATCTGTCAACGAAGTCGAAACCTCGTAGACTGTCATGGCACTTTAGCCTGAGCTAATGGTTGCTTTTGGTTTTTTTTCTTTCATGTATGTTTTCTTCTTACCTTGCATTTTTGTTTTCTTGCATGATTGTTTTCTTATTCGGCTTTCTTATGCATTTACTCCTACTTTGGTTTTGTTTTATTGTTTGTATGCTTGTTTCTCTTTGTAGGTTAGTTTCGCATGAAACCATGTGTGACTCTTTAAACAAGCTGGGTAAAGTACAAGAGGACTTGTGCAATTATCAATACTTGGTTATTTGTCATCCTGTCTCTACATGAAGAACTTGTTGTCTTCAACCCATGATACCTCAATGGAAAATACGTATTGTTCGAAGTGAACCTTGGTGAAAACAGAATGCTTGCGTGATAACTAGTGTCACCTACTCTACTCAGTTGTTTTTGGGTTAATCCTTGGCATCTCAGTGAAGTAGAGTAAGGTAAGGGGGGAAACCTTAACAAGCACTTCAAAGGTATATATAAGATACTTATCTAAAGGAACAACCTCTTTTGATCTCAATAAGTCAAGATCCCTCTTTCGCGTCTGAAATGAATAAGTGTTATGCAGAGTTACCAAAAATGAAAAATGAAAAAATGAAAATGTGAAAAAGTTCAGAAAAAAAATTAAAAATGAATAAGGCGAAAGAAGATAAAGGATTCCTACACAGAGAGGTCATGTAGATAACTCTGTCACGGTACTAACTAAGCTCACTCACAGTGGAGCAATGCTTGTGTTCCTGCATGACTTCGTCGAGGTACTGTAAAGGCCTGCTAGCAACGGAGCAACACCAGAGATGAAACTAAAACTTTGACGATCATATGACTTGTGCACCAATATACCCCTCATCCCCAATCGAAACAACTATGTTGACTTGGCTTGGAATGTGTGCCAACTGACCAAGAGCTTGGCCGCTGCTACATCTTACATCAAGCAAGTGTGGAAACCATGATGAATATAGAACTTAACAATACTTCTAGAGGTGTTAGACTTGCTTCTCATGAACAAGGTCCATTCAGAGAGCTAGAGTTCTACCAGTGTGTCACCAAGCGTTGTAGCAGCTACAACCATCCTCCAAAATTTTCTCGTAGCTTCATTTTGGAGCCTCCCTACCAACCATCTTGGCAGCACGTCTTGCTTTGTCAAGTACATAGGCTTCATTGGTTTTTCAGTAGCTTTCCATCTTGTGCATGTTAGTTTGCTTCACTACCCTCACAGGCTGCCACTCCGGAATTGGGCTAGTTGCAAGCTCAGCAACACCCTTAGAAAATTGCGGAATTTTGGAAGGGAACCAGACTTCCCTCTAGAAATTGTGCAAAATTGTTGGGTAGCATGTTGGCCTTAGAAATTTCACAATGCAGTGAGACAGTCTTCCTTGGGAAAACTATGCAATCTAGCCCAACAGTACACCGCAGCCCAGAAATTGAGATCCAAAATTACGTAGAGCAGTCAGACAAGCTTCCTTTGAAAAACTACGCAATCTCATCAGCACTGCAACTCAGCCCAAGAATTATGCAATTCTGGGCAGTAGTCAACTACTCCTAGAAATTGCGCAATCCCTCTAGGATAGCCAACCCAAACCCCCCTAGAAATTACGCAATTTTGGGTAGCAGTCACCTACTCCTCCCAGAAATTGTGCAATCCCTCTGGGACAGCCAACCCAACTCAGTTCAAAAACTATACAAATCCCTCTCTTAGTCAAGTAGGATGTCACATATGCCTTAAGGTTGATCAGTTTCCTTTGGTACCAAGAAAAATTAATTTGCATGCATGGGTTTCTCTTCTTGAAATAGTGAAAGGAAACATGCAAAAGGCATCCCTAGATTTAGGGATCTATTTTTAGCATCTAGAGGTTACATGCATAGATCATTTTAGAAACCTCCTACCGATTGTCACTTTTTCCTAGATTTTTGGCATGCGCATCATAACCTCGATCTTATCAAAACTCATCAACCGAAAGCTGCAGATCTCATTCCTCACATCGATATTGCATCTCTAACATCCCATATTGCATCCAGGAGTCTTTGACACTTTCAACTTAGTTGTTTCAGGATAAGTCTACCTTTCATGTTTTGCGCTGCGTTTCTATCGTTTTTTGTGTTTCACTTTGTGTGAGTGTTGTCTGCTTGATTTTAATGATTTCTTGATGTCATTTCAATGTATGTTAGCTTTTAGAAGCATTGCTTCAATTTTCATATGCATCTCGCTGTTGTCGCATACATGACACTGTTTTTGCACCAGCGTTCGTTGTTGCAGCGAATCACTTCACACACATGCATGCTTTCCCATTTTCTGAATCATGCACTTATTGTTTGCATGCATGATCATTCACTCTTGTTTACACTCAATATCACCATGAATTCATACTTCTCATGTTTTCAGTCACCCTTTGCATTTTTCAGCTAGCATTATGCATTTCTGGAAGTGAATTCTCTACCTTCCCTCTAGAAATTGTGCAAGTATCGCCAAGCACTCACCTCCAAGCTTGAATTGTGCAATTGTGGGAGGTAATGTTTTGCCGACCCCAGAAACTGCGTAATGTAGTTTGCTAGTTTGCATGTCACTACTGACTAAAATTGCGCATTGCATAGTTTCAATCCTCAAGCATGCATTGCATAGTTCCATTAGTCAGTTAGCCTCCCGACATCTAGGACTGTGCCTTGCACAGTTTTGGCAGTCAGTATCCTAACCTCCTGGTGAAAATTATGCAATCTTCACAAACAGTCACACAAGAATGTTGTGTGTCAGTCCTTTAGTTTTTTTTTGTTTTTGACTGGTAGATTACTTGTCATGAGTGTTTCTATGTCTCCAGGTATCACAGGTTTTCATCTTTCTCTCAACAACACAGATATAATGGATTCTACGAGAGAAAAGTCAAAGAAACCATTCAGAGCACAACTGTGGATGCAGTCAATCAAGTGTCTATGAACTTCTCTATCTATGAAAACATCAAGTTGTTCATGGACAAGGATGTCAAGATCAAATGGCAGCGATGTCACAGCGAGAAGCACCATCAACAACAGTATAAGGTAGCACACCTGCATGCAACAAATGCAAGAGGAAGGTTGTTGATATCGCAGAGGCGAAACAAATTTTCAAGCTCAACGAGATCCACCAATGATGAAAGTAGCTTTGGAGATTGAGGCCATGAGGCGACGATGCGATGAGAGGATTGCACGAAGGTAGGGAGAGAAATAGAGAAGGAGTTGTAGGTAGTGAAACGGAAACTCAAACAAGAATAGGAGATACACAGACAACAGAAGGAGTTGTAGTGGGAACAAGCACAGTATGAGGCACAACATACATGGACTTATTAAACTGTGCCCATATAGGTTATGGATCCACCAAGTAGCTGGCATGGAGAAAATAGCGTGAGAAGTGCTAACGATCACATGCAAGGGTATTAAGGAGCATGGATGTCATTGTGAACACACATGTGATCCCACCCATTGGGCACACTCATCGACGCAAAGACAAGAAGAAATTTCAAATGGAGCTAAACATGTATTCCAACAAGTCGATGCGCATGGTCACAAGCAAACAGTTGGAGAGCAACACAAACACTATGCATAATTATGTTGTTGGTCCAGCTGCACTCAAGACAATGATGTGCACATTATCAAACGAGTTGGACAGAGGAGCCATATCAATGTACTCGGATGCAACGGAGGCAAGATTTCTCTTTGAGTAGGATGTCACCATTGAGGGCAAAGACACCATCACAAACGACCAAGCTTGGCATCATTTCGCCATCGTTGATCATCACAAGGATCTCAAAGAGTTGGTCTTACTAGAACAGTCTCACTGTTAGTTGTGTCTTGCATGTCTTGCTCAAGCCATTTTTTCTCACATGGGTACATGTGCAGAATGTATGTAACATCTTGTCAAGTGGAAGTTCAAGTGTCGATAGTTGAATGTAACAAGGGATAGAGTAGTTGAAGAGTCATGAGGGTAGGTGAATAGTCATAAAGGAGAATGTCAAGCGTCACCCCACCCTTTGCTATATATAGTACCTCATAATTCATTCTAGAAGCTTTTGGTGAGCCAAGCTTCTAATAGGAGTTTCTTAGAGAAAGCTTAGGGAGTATCCTATCGTGCCTTGGCTTCTCCACAATGCAGAGCTAGTACATCTCTTTCGAGGAGCATGCAACATTGATTGTAATGTTTCAGTGTCCGAACAAGTGGTCCATCATGATTGTACTGTATGATTGGAACTTTCACTTCTTAATATATCAGAGCGAGCATGTTTCATGCATATGTCATATTGTATTTCAGCTATCTTGTTTACGCTAAATGATATATGTATCAATTTGATTACACATGTGCGTATAGACTCTTTTTGTATGTGTATGTATGAATCCTACTGAAATGTGTTGTTGGTTTCACCATCATTTTGGAGTCTCAAATCTCGTTATCACTAGCTAAGGATCAGAGAAGAAGACATTCCAAAAACATATTTCATACCTGATACATAAACTATAAATTTATAGTGCTTTCCTTTGGACTTACAAAAGAACTTGTTGCCTTTATGTGCTTAAGGAAGTAGCCAAGTACCTAGAAAGATTCGAGGAACGTCAACAAGTAAAAGTGGAGCATCGACACCCAAAAATATTATTAACCACTTTCATATACTAAAATAGAAGTGGGAGGAAATTTCCTTAGATTTTGTTATTGGATTACCAAAGACTAGGAACTATAATGATTTTACTATGGTTGTGGTAGACAAGTTGTCTAAGTTTGCTCATTTTACACCCATTCAAACTAATTATAGGTGGCATAAGTGTCCATGAAAGAAATTTTTAGACTTCACAAAATAAGAAAGGCTAATATATCAAACATGGATGTAAAATTCACTTCCAAATTTTGGAAGACATTGTTTACTCCAATGTTTACACAACTTAAATTTAACACGACATACCATCCACAAATAAATGGTCAAACAGAATGGTTTAACGAGGTCCTTAAGGATATACTACGCATGTAAGTAATGAACTAACCCATGAAATGGGGGGGCTTTCTGAATTTAGATGAGTCTTCCTATAATAATAGGTATCAAGCATCACTCAAGATGAGCCATTTTGAATTTATGTATGAAAAGAATACTGAGTAGAGATAAATTTCATAGGTGGAAGCTATTTAAAGAGCATTTTGAGAGATAAAGGCAATTGGATTTAAGGAAAGGGCTAGGGGGAGACAAAGATTAGTCCTAAACACATAAATTAATAAGATGCTACTAAGGGTTAAGGAGGTGTGCACTAAGAAAGAACCACTCAGTTGTCCATGGAGGAGTTGCAGCTAAGAGGGAATTAATGAGAAAGGTAGTTCATAGTTGGGAGAAAGCTCAGAGGATACTACTGAGAAACTTAGTTCATGGTTGGGAGGAACATGGCAAATTTTAATATATTTTCAGGAATCTTTATATAAGTATATAAATATATGGAATAATCTATGTTAAATATATTTATTCAATAGTTATTACTATGTAGTCCTTGGAAAGTTATTAATACTACCTTAAAGAAAAACCTAGTAGTTTCTAAACCTATGAAAGAAACAAATTATGTAGCAAGGAGATACGTGAGACATGAAGCTTCTTCCCAAGCACTTTCATGAAAACCTCAAGATATTTATATAAGAAAAATTGGTAACATGGTCAATTTTGGCCCTTTCTATATTATTGTGAAATTCTTCATATTTTTCATAATGAATTTGGAGAAATGTTACAATTTGAACCTTGAATTTTAAAGTTTAGACAATACTTGAAAGAGTGAAGATTGCCGATTAAGCTCTCCCCCTTTGATATACTTCATCACACAACAATTATACTCACTTCAAAATTCTTAAGGCCATGGATTTTAAACTTAAGATCCCTTGGTCTTCTCCCTTAATAATAAGATTATGGGAAAGAAAATAAGGGGTATTTATTTTTGAAAAAATAAAGTTATTAAAAAGTTTAATATTATTATTTTCATCTTTCTATAAAATATGCCATGCCATATAATAAATATAGATTATTAGGTTTTTCCTCACCTAAATTTAAATTTCAAAAAAACATTAATTAATTTACATGTTAACGCTTTTTAATTTCACAATTTAATTTATCATTTAGACTTTAAGTTAATACACTCAGCCCATAAGTTCTCTTATAAAATTATGACATGTGATCCCTCTTTTAAGATGCAAAAGAAAAATATTCATCAAATTATTTCATAGTAAGTCATACTACGAGTTACAAGTAACATGAAAATAAGGAAAGAACAAGTACAGATGGACTTAGGTTGAGGTTGATAGCTTAAACCCAGCAAAAAAACCACCCTTGTCGATTGAAACCAGTGTTTGCCCTACCTAAAAGAGGACCCTTACAGAATGGTACCAGTGTTTGTCAAAATGTAACACAAAAATATCAGAGCCATATTATGGCTGTTACAAACAGCCATAAATGAGAATACACGCGCTATATTAGTAACTGTAAACGTTGGGTGAGTCGCCATTTGCAGCACTGGAATTAAGGGGCATTTTGAGCTCTCAACTTTCTCTGTTCGTATTCCTCTCTGAACTCTTTATTCGCATTCCATAATCTCATGAACTTTTCAACCTGCAAGTGAGAGTGGATATTCAACTTAGGTTTCCTTCCACGTCCAACTTAGTGGAAAAGAATAGAAATTAAGAAGAGAATGATACCTCCAGCCTCGATCTGTCTTCCAGAGCAGAAGGGTTAGGGTTGGCGAGGTAGTCAAATATTGCATCGTCCGTCTCGGCCCGCATTTGCAAACAAAGTTTATTCTGAAAGAAGGGAGGACGGTATCAACATATTATAAATCACCTTAAATATAACTGGACCCCAAATATTCAGAAGAAGTGAAGATTTTAGTAGAATATATATACTTAGGGTTTCAGAAGAAGAGAAGAATTTAGTAGAAAACTTACGTTTTGATATCGCTGCTTCCGTAGTTGCTGTAGAGATGGATATACGTCGTCCATCCAATTACGATAGTATTGGAGGTCATTTTCCAGAGAGGAAATCTCGAAATCAAGTTCCCTCAACTCTTTTTTCGCATTCCAAATATCTTTCAATTTTCTCTTCAGATTCCAATCTTCAATGCTCAAATTTTGTCCTCTCGATCTCTCCAAATCTTTTAACTGTTTCAGCAGGTGGTTCTCTTCTGCTCATGTATTCCGCCCGCCCTTTATTTGAGCCTCCAGTTTTCTCACCTGCACAGGCCACAGAGAAAACATTTGATAAAAGAGTTTGGTTCTATAAATATTTTAAAGAAAATTGAAGGTACAAACACTAACAAATCTTACCTCTCGATCAATCTCAGCTTCAGATTTGAATGTATTAGTGTCTTCGCCGGCATTTGCTCGCACTCTCACGTTCTTGAAATTGAACTGCAATTCCGATAACCTTTTACTTATTTCGTTGCAGCGTTCTTTGCAGGCCTTTTCTTCAGCGAAGAGAGGCTTTAACTTCTCCACAACTTCCCTCCGCTTTGCCTGCAACAAAGCCTTTTATATTAAAATTCAGTGTGTCCACTTTACCTACCTACGGCTAATTTGTTCAAAATGCAAAATTGGGTAAGACCCAGACCAAATCAGACAGTCTGCATATTCAAATATTTCTATCTTTTTCGTACTTAACCATCTTTCCTTTTTTAACACTAATATTGACCTCGTACAAATATTTGTTGTACAAAACCCTAACGAAAAAAGGACTGAAGACTATAGCTTCCATTGTAACTATTGTATAAAATCCTAGCAATGACCCACCTAGGTGTCTTTAATGTTGATGTGGTGTTTTGTCTTCTTTGTATGTTTTGCGAAAGCTGAGGAGTGGGTCCTTCCATGTTTGATGTGTGTTTCATGCTCACTAATCCTCTGATTTATTGAGCGGCCAATTTCACCAACATAGGATGTCCCATAAGAACATGGGATTATATAAACACCTTTCATATTCTTAGGGTCCATCGGGTCCTTTACAGATCTTAGGGAACTTTGAATGGCATTTAGAGGCCTAAAGTTTGAGGGAACCTTGTGCTTTCTTATGATCCTCACAATATTATACGTGGTTCCCTTGATAAAAGGAAGGTGCACCCGAGAAATCTAATCCTTTGGTTCTTTCTTAATCTTAGAACCATAGTGAGCTTTAAGGAAAGACTTGAGACATTGGTGCAAATATAACCATTACTTTTTAAAACATTAAGGAGATGGATTTTCTTACCATCAAGGTGACTATCATCAGAAACTCTAAAGGCGCGAGTAGCTAAAGTGTTGAGAACATCCATCTTTTGAGTAGGGAGATGGTGTGACTTAGCATGAAGATATTGTTTCGTGTGATTTTTCTTCCGAAAGACCTGGTGTGAGAATGAACCATCATCCTTCTTTGAAATAAGGACATCAAGAAAAGGCACACTCCCATTGGTTTTGCATTCCATGGTAAACTTTATGGAGCTAGACTCATTATTAAAATGTTGGAGAAAGACATCCTCCTTTCCTCACCATGAGGCCAGATGACACAAGTGTCATCCACAAATTTCTTCTGAAGCTTTGGTTTGTATTGATTCAAGGCCAAACCTTTAGATTCAAAGTCCTCCCTGAACAAATTAAACAGTACAAAGGCAAGGGGGAGCCAATGGCGACACCACAAGTTTGTTCACAAAATTCCCCTTCAAAGCTAAAGAAAGTAGAGGTAAGAAAATTTTCAACCAATCTAGTAATTTTAGGGGCTTGTGTGGCTCACGCCGGGTGCAATCCCCAGGCCACATCACCAGGTGTGATCCCCAGGTGACTTCGATGGATTAGAACACTCCTATCAACATAATTATTATTATATACCAGCCTAAATTCACCTTGATTCCGGATCTACGAGTGGAAAGGGATCAAAACTCTTGTCACTCTAAAAGAAGTTTGGACCTTAAGAGATTTGATCCCTCTAGGCACTTGGTGTATATATATATATATATATATATATCTTTTTGTATTTTATGTTTATTTTTACTGTTATTGTTATGTAACTTGACCAAGTCAAAATGTTTACGTAACATCACATAACTATGGGAAAAATGAATGTACTCTTGACCTTGCAAGAGACTTCTTGAAAGGCAAGTTGATATGGAAGGACAAATATGCCAAGCATGGAGGGTGGGTAAGTTTAACAGGGAGAGAGCGAGGCCCATAAAAGTCAATATGCCTAGCTTGCA
>APFE031752461.1:0-14307 GCA_000404065.3 Pinus taeda | reverse complement strand
GGTGCCTTAGAGCCTGCATGCCTCAATGGCAGGTTCTTCGTGTTCGACGCGAGGTTTTCATCATTGGCCTCCGATCGAATGATTCTACAGGTGTTCGACACCGGCTCACTGATTCGCACACCGTGGATTGTACCTATAGTACCTTGAGGACCATTGTCATTATTGGTGGTACCTCTCGCATCTGTTAACAGTTTTCATCATTGACTGGTAATTAGACGATGTTCTCGCATGTTTGACTTCGACTCCTATATTCACATGCTTGAACTTGTACTTTGTTCGGGTCGAGTTGGAGTGCAAGACCTCGAATTTTGTATATTGAAATCTGGGCTGCATGTTGTGGATTATTCTAATCACTACATGACTCATTCATTGGATGGCTGCGACCATGCCTGAGTCCATTCATTGATCATCATCAGATGGCTACGTCCATACCTGGGATCCAAGTTTTTATGTACTCTGTTATGGATGGTTGCGCCCATACCATGTACATCATGTATTCGAGCTATCAGTTATACTACGTGCAAGTTCTTCTTGGTGGTGTTCCAGTTCGGCCAGTTCCGTAAAGCATTTCACCCCTCCCACTCTCTCGGGCTTCATGCTTTAGGGGGCATCTGTTACACAGTAATTTGTCACTGTCTCCCTGTCAGTCTTCCTACTGCGTCATGGGACCAAATTAATCATGCTCATGCTCTCTAATGTGGCCAAATAACCCACTTTTCCAAAGTTTCCTCTATCATCACGACTGTTGTAAAAATAAACGCGCTGATGAGCGCTCTAAAATAGACTCAATGCGTTGCCAGCGCGGAAGCACACGACTTTCCCATGCTGGTCGAATTTCATGTGACAGCGCGCTGTTCCTTATATCTGATCGCGCTGATATGACTTTCCTTGTTATTCAGTAGCGATGACAGCGCTCCAGTTCAGTTATGTACCCGCGATGATCCAGTTTGGGCGAGTTTGTTCTAACAGCCGGCCTTCCAGATGACTCCAGACCTGGTTGTTGGCCTTGTAAATGTTTCCCTCCCTTCTCTGGCATGTATGTTTCGTCATTTGAGCCACATTCCTTGGAGATAAGCTCATCCTCCCACCATTTATGGAGACTCCTTCTCCTATTTAAGCCTCCACCATTGCCATGAGCTGCTAGTTTGGAATTGATTGTGTTTAGAGCATTGCTTATAGTGTGAGCTTGATAGGAAGCTAGTGTGATAAGTGTGGGATTGTTATAGTGCTTAAGGAAGGTTGTGAAGTGTTTCCATCTTGTGTAAACTTGTGTGAGAGAGAGAGTTGTCTTGGGATACCTACTTTCAAGGTTGACTGCTTGAGGGACTTGCTGGCTGGACCCAATCAAAGGAGGATTTGACGTCAGAACTTGGTTGTATTCTCTTTTGTTTTATCAATAATAATAGAGGAATATCATTATGGTTCCACTCATGTGTCTTTGTTATGATGTTTGAGTTGTATCTTTTCTGACCGGTACATAGTTGCATTTCCCGGATTTTATGCTTGTATTTGTCTTGTTCTTTGCTTGTGCAGGTGTCTGTTCACAGAGATCGTGAGGATTGCGACTAGCTGAAGTGAAAGAATGGAAGCAACGACCCTTCTACGAATATAAGCGTTGGATTTGAGGTAGGCTCTCATCTTGGCCTTTATTTTGCAATTAGGAACCTGCGTGTTAGCGTTGTTTGATTGTTGCTAGACCTCAGTTAGGCTAGTGGGATCGCCTTTGTCCGCAGAGGGGATTTACCTACACAACAACCTCTCTGCTTGTCTATGCAGCAACGCATCCCTTTCCATGCGACCACGACCCTTATGAGAGGCCATATCCACGCGCACCCAATGGTCGTGCAACTGCCCCGCAGACTGCTTTATCGTCCCGCGTTCTCTTTCAACTGGCTGGAGTAGTGAGACTATCCTTCGGTAAGTTGGTCGGGCGGTCAGCCCACCTGTGTAGAGCTTCAGGGGACTGCCATTTACTCTTCCCGGGAAGGGGCCTCCATTGAGCTTAGCAAGCTAGACTGCGCCTCCATCTATAACTTCTTTGACGACATAGGGACCCAACTAATGCATTCGGAGCTCTATCAGGAATTTTACGAAGAAGATTCCGTGGATATCTGATAGTGTGGGAAGGTGCAGACTAGATCAACCTATTGTGTGGACTCTAGAATTGGTGCATAGGCTAGAAGCATCTGAAGATAAAATCGCACGCGTAGTAGATCACTGGTTGGATCGGGTATTAGGAGGGTTTATTACTGAGTTTGCGATAAACACAACTGTGAGTTATAGTGAAGCAGAAAGACGCTTTCTCCAAGGACCCTGGGGTAAGTATATTAAATCGTTGAACACTTGGATTAAGATGTTGTTGTGTGAAAAACATATGTGCATTTATTGATGTCTGGCGTAACGCGGAGTGGAAGAGGCTACTGAGGAACCAAAGGAGTAGAAAACAGTCAGCTAATTTCTATTTCAAGGAAAGCGAGGAGGAGCTCGCAAGGTTCTCTCCAAGAAGTGCAGTCTGGTTGATTAAGCAACGCTTTCCACTTATACCACCTCCGTCTACGCCATCACCTACTTCACCGACATCAAATCCATATTCACCCACTCCACCTCCACCTTCGCCACCACCGAAGGTTGGGATGGCGAGCGCAGTCACGTTAACGGTATGTAAGGGTGCAAGAAATGAGGAACCAGGTCAGTTCTGGTTTGTAGTAAGGGTTGTATGGGAATCCCAAGGCATAACAGATGATAACATAAAAAAGGCTACCCTAGTTAGTGCACTGCAGGACCGCTCGTTGACGTGGTATATAAAGTACTCAAGTGATCATTCAAATGCGGGAATAACGGTGATCCACGACGCCTTTAACAAGGAATTTGGTTGGCCAAAATTAGAGACCCAGTCATTCATTGGGTTCAAAGAGATAATGATGTTACAGGGTGAAACCTTGTGGGATCTGGATCAGAGATTAAAGAGAACAATCTGCAAGGGTAACATGACATTGACGGATGTGCAACACTATGCATGGTTTGTGGCATCCTTAACACCACATCTAAGGATGGTGCTATCACAACAAAAGATCTCAACCCAAGCCGATGCATTAGAGACCGCGATGAGATTGCACGAAACCCTAATACAGGATCCGGGGTTAGGATTTCATCAAATCCATGTGCAATTACAAAACCTATGCTTAGAGATGCGAAGTTTGAAACAAGGACACGCACTACGGTCAGAAGGGCGTGAATAAGTATGGTGTATCAAATGTAAGGGCCAGGGCCACGACAAGGAACACTAGCTGGTCTTTGCAAACTATGTGGTGGCGAGGGGGACCAATACCATTGCGACTAGAGGTATAAGCAGGGCCAAATGTGGCGCCCGCACTCTGGTGCGCGATATGTCAAGAGGGAGGAAAGCATGCCACGGACAACTGTCATCTATTACCGAATCTGAGATATCCCCCCCTCCCCCCAGCGGTTATTGTGCAACTTTTGTAGGACAGTGGGCCACGATGAAAGAAACTGTCGAAGTTACGAGATGTTGATGGATCGAACACCTGCTTATAGGATGCAGATGGAGGCGCATGGGCAAGATCCTACCACAGCAATAGCGCGGGGTAGATTCCAAGGATGTGGACAGGGCCGATGGGGAATGGGACTCAGACACGGATGAGGATAATTAATCTACTATAATTGTGGAGGACTGGGGCACTACGCACATGATTGCACAAACCCGACCAGAACCTGTTGCCCGTACTATTACCAATTTGACCACGAAGCAGTCGATTGCCCCACTCTAATTGCTCAGATGTGGGAAAAAGGAGTGCTTCCGGCCACCCCCACTCAGAACATCCAAATGATGAAGGCTGAACCACGCGCGGAATACCGTAATGTGAATATGATGCTTGGAAGTGGTGCAACTACGAGAGAATATAAAGGGAAGCAACTAGTGGAGGATGCATGGGTTCGCAAGGCTCCCGCAAAACAACCAAAGTTTGATTTGGAGAGCGCAAAGGAAACATTTATGGAGGCCAAGAAGAACTTCACGGAAGCTTCCACTTCAGGTAGCATGGATCAAATAGAGTCAGAGAGGGATACTTCTATGCTAACTACCTTCTTAGAGACATGCATGAAGCTACTCTGGGATACCAAAAGCGGTGAAGGGATTGCAAGAGTTAATAACTCGATGCGCAGGATAGGACGAACCTCTAATGGTACGGAAGTTGGGCAAGCATGCGTTGTGAACAGGGCGGGAAATGTGGTTGACTGCCTAGATTGGGGACTATGATATGGACCAGGTTGTTCTAAAACTGGGTTCAGACGCAAATTTCCTACCTAAGCAAACATGGGAGCGCATGGGCAAACCCGCACTACAATGGTCCTCTATCCAGCTATGGATGGCGAACCAATAGAAGATCTTACCTAGGGGAAGACTGCAGGGAGTTACAGTAGACATCAACGGTGTAAGCACACTAACCGATTTTGAGGCCATAGAGATTGTGGATGACAGTAACCCATGTCCTGCAATATTAGGGATAGACTAGGCAACAGATATGAATGGAGTCATCAACCTCAAGAAACAAAAAATGATATTCGAGAAAAATCTCTCCACGTAGTGGTTCCGCTAGACCCAGTTGAAGGAGCACATTATACAGAACCAGTTCGCAACGAGGATAGCGACGATGAACTAGATTGTATTTACCAGATCACCGCGTAGGATCAGGACTAAGTGAATCCGACCATGGATGGATGAATCTCATGGGACCATGACAGTTCTTGCATATCGGACTCAAATGAAGAGATTGAGCAATGGTAGAACTAATTACATGAGGTAACGACACTAAATTGTAATATGATGGTTAGATCACTACGTCGTGTAACAATGGAAGCAAGGGATAGGCCAGCGGATGAGGATGCCACACAGGCAGAGCCACCAGTCGACCAGCATGAAACGACGATTCTGAGACAAAGGTCGCACGATGACCCCACGGAGACACCGTGCACAATGATTGTCCATGAATGGAGCACATGCCCAAAGATTTCTACGAAAGTGGCACGGATATCAGAAGTAGGTACGCGCAAGGGTTGGGGGGCAATCCCGTTCGCTGGCAGCCCGTGACAAAGTGAGCAAGGGAACAGGGGGAAGTTCACTTGAGAAAATGACCCACCGGGAAATTGCGAATACCACAGGTTAATTGGACCTATACCAAAAGGGGGGCACAGATGATAGCATCAATAAGTAAACGGACAGGAGCCCAGAGTAAGCGGGGTAGTATCAGGCCTCACAAAATTGAGAAACTATGGGCACGGCTCAAGAAGAAAAGCGTGCTAGTGGGGGAAGGAAGTATCAAAATGAAAGGTAATGATGCCCACAAAGGCTGCATGAGTCTGTGCATAAGGAAATCAGGCCAGGTCGGGTATCCCGCAGAACGCAAACACACCATGACCCTACTATCATGGTTGTGCCCACACCTACGGAAGGATACACCCCACATAATGGCACACGAAGAGATAATGGCTACAAAGACACTCGAAAGGTGCTTCCAACCCAGGCTAGCAGGGAAGTTCTGAAATCACACCAGAGGTGCGACCACCTGACTAGCTATAGGAAGCATAGTCCCAATGCCCCAAGTAGTTGAAAGAGGGTGCGGGACTATAAACGAGTCTGCGAGAGGCTAACGCAGCAAAAAGGTTCTCCACATAGTCATTCGATCCACAACATCATGGCAACGCCTGGGTGATGCCACTACCACGGAAAAGTCGAGAAGTGACTGTTAACACCACTATTCCTTACAAGAAAGTCAAATTACGTCCAGAAGGAGCGGGCGGCGGGCCATTAAGATGAAAGTTTCAAGCTAGATACGAAAAGATCTGCCGCCTGAACGATGTTAATAAACCAGAAGTGGAGGGAAGGGATTCATTCAAATTTACATGTTCATCTAATAACCTCTGGACGGCACTGGGATATTTGAGATTGGAACCAATAACGACCGGCAAACACTCGGCTACCAAGGTTTCCATGAGTACCATGGCAAGAACCTGAGCACGGTTCGCGGAAGAACTATACTCAACCCAGGAAGTGCTAGATGAAGCCGTCACGGTCCCCAAAGTCCCAAAATCCCCACGCACACCGTAGTCTTGGAAAACTAAATAGCCGATGGGGCCAGTCAGGATATCGCCGAGGTTCAATAAGCTATTAGGAGCTGAAAAGGGCAAAGTAATCACCACCAAACCTGAGGAGGACAATGAATATTTGCAAGCTTTCATCGATCAGATTAACGCACAAGATGAGGATGAAGAGGATGCTTTCCAAATCCCGTCATGACCCCCATATATCCCACCATGGACCGGCACAGTCAAGATACCGAAGGATGTGGACGCTGCAAAAAATACGCTCCAGACCCCGCTTCTTCTGGATGAGATAAGGTTCGAGGGGCTGCCGCTAGGCCGAGTCCCAAGTATCAAGTTCGAAGACTGGAACCTTGCAGATAGTGACAAGTTCCCCGAATTGGCCAAAGACAAATTATTGCCACGGAAGTAGTTACTAGGTGTGGAGAAGGCAAGGTTACTTAATCTAAGGTGGATACCTCACTACCACCGCACGACCCTCACCATCTGTGTTATCTAGCAGTTACTATGTCCGGTACATGATGGGTTTCTCTGGTTGGAGGAGATGATTCCAATCATAGCTGATTTAGTACACCAGATTACCCACTTGCCGATAAAAGGGAATGACCCCACAAACATAGCTGGAACAAGTAGCGATGCGGGTTGTGCCGAAATAATGAAGGCTAACTATAAGTTGGAGAAGCGGAAGCAGGGGTATACAATAGCAAGCATCAAAGACCGAGGGGTGCAAATTGCTACCCAGTTACTAGCCAGTAAACTAATGAGGAAATGTCATGTAGATGAGGTGCCAGCTCCTGTCATTGTGCTTGCAGAATAGTGCGCAGCAGGGGTTCAATTTAACTGGGCACAATTCTTATGCGATGAATTTTTGACAAACTATCAGGAAGCATAAGACAAAGGTAAGACATTTTATTATGCATGGTTGCTACTATCAATCCTTCTAGTTGCAAGAGAACTGCCGCAGGGTAGCCAGTTTCCCAGCATTGAAGACAGCCTACTAGAAGTAGTGCGGTATACTTCACTCTCGGCTACAAAGGACGCAGCGAGGACTTCTGACATTAGGGTTTTTTCGACCTTCATGGAGGGTACTATCTGGACACGGATCACTCGCAGACCACGAATCTCTCCAACAATCGACAACAATTTGCAAAGTACAGCCAAGTTCAAAGTGGACATGCATAACTTATATATCTGGGCGCGGAAGGATCCGAAGCGAGCATGGGCCACGCTTCCGTTCATGGCAACAGATGATGCTATTTATGCAGTGTTAGCAACATGGCCCCCAGAATGGCGTGCCCCAGCCAAGGATGTACTAGAAAGAATGGCAGTGCAGCAGCGTAAAAAGGACCTCCAGCAAGGACTCACTAACTTGGCAGAGGAGACCCGTCAGGGACAACAGACAGCTTCGCAGAAGGGAGCACCCAAGGAAGTGCTAGCCGAAGGAACCACGACAGATCAGGAAATGGCCTTGAAACATGACATGCAACAGGAAAAGGAGATACAGGAACACACGGACCATCTTACCGAATCAACCCCTGTTAAGCGACCATGCAACATGGAATCACCGCACACACGCAAAAAGTAAAAAATAGCCAAAGCTCTGGAGAAGGAGTTTCTTGATAGCAAAAAACTACCAAGTAATGTCCTTATCGATGCATTGACCGAACTGATCACCGAGCAGACAACTGTGTTGGGGGAGATCCGCGCGCAGCTGCAGGCATTACAAGTGTGACCCCCGGGTGGGGTAAGCCTACAAGTAACCGAGGGCACAGCCGCAGTTGACCAGATGATGTGTACTTATACAATGAACACCTTAGTGTTACCAGTAGGCACTGTCTTGGCCGAAGTGGAGGGGGATGTGCGAAGTTGGGGATTGAAACTAGTCGTTCTTCCTAGAGAAACCTTATACCAACTACAGGATGGGGTAACCACGGAGCTTCGTGCCCAGGAAGGCCACACCCTCCAAACATTGATGGAGCACCAGGAAAATCTGGAGCAGGTCAATCTCCAGCGGGATGATTTTATCTCGCACACCCAGGAAGTGTAACAGGCTGTGATGGCTACTCGCAGCAAGGTACCAGAGTTAGATATCCCAGCCGAACTTCCAACCACTGACAAGATTCATCGCATGGCCACAGGATTTCGTACGGCCCAGGAGGAGGCCGCGAAGGCTCAATGGGAATTAAATCTACAAATTGCAGAGCTAAGACTCAAGCCGCAGCTAGCCACATTGTCGGAAATCTGTGAGCAGCGTCGCGGTGAAATTCAAGCAGGACTGGAAATGATAAAGTGCGTTGTATGAGATTGCTTGGGACTATTAGATCAGTCCCTCCTTATGCTCACCGCCCTCCAGGAAGACCCAACCATACAACAGGTAGAAGCTGAAGCATGGGAGTTGCAACAGGCTTATGACACAGTCCGAGGGACTGTATAGATGGTCGGTATCCTGCAACGATTGGCTAAAATGAAGGAGGCCCAGGCTATCAAGGCACAGGTTGACGTCACGCGAAAAAGGAGGCAGTGCTTAAGGAACACATTCAACCTTGGATTAATGAAGCATTCGTTGTCTCCATAGCCATAGAAGGAAAGATAGTGCACATGCAAGCAGTATGTGATCCCAGGCAGGTAACTCCAAGTGATACGGATGCATCAGCGGGTCGCATAGAACAGGTACAGAAGCTAGCAGCTGAGTGTGTTGCAAGCACAAGCGATGCACAGAAATTGTTGACCGACCTCCGCGCGAAGAATACTGCACCAGTTGAGTGACTCGGGACGAGTCACGATGATTGTGTTGGGGGACTGTTGGGTAGCAGAGGGCCCGTGTAACGGTTTTGGGGCTCAAAGCCCGCAATTTTTGGAAAGGTATGGTAAAGGACTCCACGAAGTGCACGGAGTGTGAATTGTAAATGAGTCAAGTCAAAGGGTTGTCCACCCAAGAAATAATATAGAATAATAGGAAGTAAGTCAGCTTGCCCATGGTCCGCGGACCATGGGAATGTATAAATAGAGCGAGGCTCTAAGGGTAGACAACAGTTTTTTGGTATGTACTCTTGGATCTGGAATGTAATGCGTTTTTGAAGAACGAAGTCTTGAAGCGTCTGTAAGTCCGAGTCAAGGGTGTTGGTAGGTAGATAGAGGCTCTGCAGCTGTGTACATAGAGGCCTAGTAGAGTCTGTAGCTGTGTGCGCGGAACCCTACAGCTGAGTGTGCAAGGCGGATCTGGATGTATTGGTGGAAGAATTGAATAAATATAAGTTGATTCTGAAATTCTGTGTTAAATATGAATTATTGTGGATCTGGCTAATTTATGGTTGATATAACTGTTGATCTATGCGCGTATGCTTACGTTATGAGTTTAGGCAAATTTGTATCTTTTCTGGGTGCTCGAACTAGTTATTTTTGTTAAATGTTTTCTTAAAGTCCGTAAAAAGTAGACCTAATCTATAACAGCGCATTAATAAGTATCAAGGAGTTTCCTGGGTCTGGATCTACGCGAAGTAGAGTAGCGCGAAGCCATAGAATGGCATGCAAACCTTCCAGACCACATCGAGACATCCCAAGGGTGTGGAAACCTAGTTCCAGCACCCTCCCCTGCTACCTTGAGTGAGACCTCAGTCCGCACTCCACGGGCTGTTGTCGAAAGGGCCGGTAGCTGCGAGATTTGTTTGGCTAAATAACTCTTCCGAACCTGGGTCAGGACCATATAAGCCAACAGATGATGATGGATCGAACTCCTATCTATAGAATTCAGGTCGAAACAAGACGCCTCGATCAAAATGCAGGAATGGAGCGCACCGATTTCAGGGGCGTAGACAAGGCTGAGGTGGAGGGGGACCAAGAAGAGGTCGCGGACAGCTGATATGTTACAATTACGGAGGGTGAGGACATTATGCCCACGATTGTACGAATCCAACGCGACATCATGCTTGTGTTATATATTGTTTGATCATGAGGCAGAGGATCCTCCCACACTGATAATGAGGTTACGCAATAAAGGAGCACTCCAACCTCCCCCGACTCAGAACCTACAAATGATGAGGTTTGAACCACGCGAGGAAGACCCTGATGTAAATATCGTGCTCCAGATTGTAATTATGATAGGGGATGAAAAAGGAAAGTAGCCTGAAGAAAGGACCTGGGTTTGCGAGGCTCCAACGAAGGAGCCACAATTTGATTTGGAGCGTGCTAAGGAGACCTTCATGGAAGCAAAGAGAAGCTTCGTTGATTCCTCCACTTCAAGAAGTAAAGATAGACTGGATTTGGAAATGGACCCATTGATGCTCACTACGTTCTTTGAAACATGCATGAAGCTACTACGTGATAGCAAGGCTGTAAAGGGGCTGCAAGAACTCATAATTGGATGCACTGGGACCGCGCCAAGAGAAATGCACGTAGTCTAAAAGCTCGGGAAGCACTCGACGCAAACAGGAAGGGAGATGAGATTGACCACATAGATTGGGGAATATGAGATGGACCAAGTGATTCTGGATCTAGGATCGGACGTGAACTTCCTACCCAAGAAGACATGGGAGCGCATGGGCAAGCCTGCGCTGCAATGGTCTCCTATCCAACTGCCAATGGTGAACCAGAAAAAGATCCTACCTATGGGAAGATTGCAGGGAATCACAGTAGATATCGAAGGAGCAGGTGCACTAGCAGATTTCGAAGTGATAGAGATTGTTGATTGATGTAGGAGCATTCAACCCAAGAGAAAATCATTGTAATTAAGTAGACATAGGGGGTCATGTATTTTAAGAAAGTTGGATTCCTAAGTGATGAATTAATGTAATATGTAAGCTTTTGAGTGCATAGAATAGGAATTAATTAGATAATGTGAGATGTTTTTTAAATGCTCTCGAATAAATGAGAACATGAGTGGCTAATAAAGACAAAAGAGTTAAAAGTCAATTAGGACTCTTAAAACGGTTCCATGATTCAAGGAATGAGAGAGAGATCTTAGGAATTAAATGGAGATTAGAAGTGGACATAGAGGATAGAGGACATCTAGGAGTCAGTTCAGTAGATTTAGGAATCGAACCAGAATTAGTTCAACAGAGCTTCTGGTATAAATGTAAGTCTACGGGCAGAGTAGAGGAAAGAGGCCACTAATAGTTGAAGATCAGGCCGGAGAGACAGAGAGTCTCAATATGTAATTAGTTGTTTGTTTATCAATACAGATGTTTATCCCAAACTATATATGTGTGTGTGGTATGAATATTGAATGATTAAATTACATATAAATTGTGTATTCTGTAACAGAGGTTGTAGCCAGAGTTTTGTGGAAATACGTATAGGAGATAATGATTCAGAGGAATCATAAATGATCTTTGAATCCAGTTGAAGGATCAAAGAATGCTCTAGAGAGGCAGTGATTTGAGTATTAGCGAAGTAAAGCTCAGAGCAAGTTGAGCAGTGTAACCCTTGAAGAAACCTAAAGAACCCCGAACCATATAGAAAACTCTAAAGAGGTAGCGTAATTTATAAAGAAAGGGTCGAACAGAGAAGTGAAGTGTTAGTATACAGTAACTGTTGGATCTTATAGATCAACGGTCCAATTCATATCACATAAGGTAGCGTCGAAATATCGCATTGGCAAACTTTAATGAAGGAAGGTGGGCTTATAACCTTAAGTGGTATTTCATGCAGAAATGACGTGGTAAATGGTATTGAAGGCTAGCCTTCCGATTCCATACATATCACGATGTGTGGCAGTAAAGTGGAGAAGGGAAACTGCTTTATCGGGCGTTTAACCCCCGTACACGTGGTCCATCCGAATTCGAAGCGAACCGTCAGATCTACTAAGTGTATATCGATGGCAGAAGATTAACATGCAAGTTGTTTTATTGGAGAAGGGTGAAGGGAAAGCAGATTGCGATAATGCGGAGGGCCGAAGAGTGGACCCGATGGTCTTTATAAACAAGAGCATATAATGTTTGAAGTCTGGCTTTATGGTTTGGAGCAGGATTCCTGTGTAATCCTTTGTATCATGTTAAAGTGTGAAGGAGTGATAAGAAGCGGCCCCGAGAAGGTTTATAAGTGTAGTTGTATAATATTTGAGTCCCAGAAGGTTTTTGCACATCGAGGATGCGAAGATGATGTGTGTTAATATGACCACGGAGAGCCCTGATTGTAATCAGCGAAAAGGTAAACCTTGATATATGTGCGGAGACCATATCAAGGCGGAAAAAGGTAAGTTTATGAATGCTTTGTGGTTATTTCCTTTGTAAAAGGTTTAAAGGAAAGAAGCACCGATGGGAGAATTTACGTGTTAATATATGTAACCAATATTTAAGAAGGAAAAGGTTATGTATATGCAGGTAAAGGGTTTTATAAAGGTTGTGAAGAGGTTTTAAGTCCCGATAGGAAGGATTAGCGAAGGGCTTTAATAAAGTCTTATATGAAGGCTCGAGAGTTGATTAAAGTCCCGATGGAAGGTTTAAGTGGGGTGATTGAGTTCCGATATAAAGGAATTGATGAATAGGGCCTTAACCATGGTTGATTGAAAATTTGACTCCTTTGAGAGTTAAATACCTGAGACAAATGTGTGGATGCATTTTACATGCATACTGTGGGTGTAAGCGGGGGTAAACCTGCATCATTTGTGGTATCAGATGATCCAAAATGGATCCAAAACACCCTCTAAGTCTTCAAAATCAAAAACTATCGCATAAGGAAAAACCTTACAAAAGGCGGATTACACTATCGGGCCTGAAAAACATAAAGAAATGGCCAAAAAAACAGAGTTATCGGAGGCTTGGAAAATGATGCACAGGAGCCATTGGATCTGGCCGATCAATGGTCCAGATCCGATCGACATATTACAATCGACGAAGGCAGGCGGAAGCTATCAGAGACTACCACATAAATGTTGCGACAACATTCAGTGCAACGAGGACCGTCGATCAAGTGCGCAGATCGACGGCCCAGGTTAACTTGCAATATCACATCGGAAAAACACAAGAGGGTGCTTATCAACAGCTCAGGGACTATGTGATGTGCGATTGTGATATCGCAATATCGCATCGGAGCAATATAAAGGGGTGATTCCGATAAGGCCAGTGACCATGCGATGTGCTGATAGCTGATAAGGCCGATTGGTGCAATCGGCGATCAGAAGCCAATCCAATATGCGATATGCGATAACCAGACCTGATGGGGTTTATAAATGAAAATACATATATTTTGAGTTTCAAAAGACAGGGTTTTTCTTTGTATTTCGCGTTTTCGTTAAATGAACAAATTACAAAGGAAATGTGCTGATGCGATGAAACCGGACCCAATAGGGTTTATAGATGTAGTTGTATACTATTTGAGGTCCTCCATAAAGCCCTTCATTGGGATTTTAGTGTTTTAATGTATTTTTACAAATACAAAGGAAACCACGGCGCATGAGCACTGTGACTTGCGATAGCGATCCAAAGGCGGACTTGATAGGAGTCTAGGGCGGAGTTAATGATATTTCAAGTTTGGAGAACGGTGTTTTGGGTGATTTTCCCGTGTTTTAGAGTATTTCTCTGTGTAAACAGAGAACGACCATTTTTCGGGTTTCAAAGGCGTCGATGGTCCCTTTCGTTACAGAACAGGTGGCCACCATACCCAGAAACGTTCAAACATGAATCTTTAATGCTCAGGGGGAGTTTGAGCGGATAGAGACCGGGAGCCAGAGAGCCCAGAAGAGGAAACAAACAGACAGCAGCGATGGGCTTAAAAGCCACTGAATGACCAAGATAGAGGCAGGCAGTGCTGAGACAGAGAGTGAGAGAACAAGTTTGTGTACTCAGAGAGGCTTGAGGGATTCAATCAAAACTCCTGCTATTTTGCATCTGTTGTGTTAAGACTCAATTTGAGCTCACATTTTTGTAAAACTTTGCTCTTAAGGCATAATAGAGAGGTCACCACTGATGGCTAGACCAGGAGACGTAGCCCAAGAGTTTTGGGTGAACTCCATATTAAACTTGTTGTGTTATGTGTGTTTGCCTATCATGTTTCTCTAACTGCTCATTGTCTATATTATTCGCAATCTTATCGATCCGTTGCACTAAGTAATATAGGAAAATCCATGCATATGACTTTGTAATACCTTAATCTTATTCTAAGATATCATTTTCAAATCAAGTGGTATCAGAGCTTTAGGTTTGATAAGGCTAGACAAGCTTGTGATGGATTGTTGAATGCTAACTAGGTCAAAGG
>APFE031752460.1:0-10556 GCA_000404065.3 Pinus taeda | reverse complement strand
GCAATTGCAATACATTTCTATTCATTATATTAATGCAAGTAGGCATAGGGTTTTTAGTAGATTTATTTCACATGGAAAAATACTATGTGCATGTGTGTTATTTCTCATTTCATGTTTGTGATTGATGTTCTAAATTGTGAATTGAATTCCACAAAGAAGTAGAGTAGGTTTGTGTCTTGTGATTTTGACTAAATGTCATGACCAGTTGTAAATATACACCATAATTTCTACATCCGACCATATATTGCAATGCATTGGTGGGAATTACCACTCCTAAAACTCTCAAGATAGAAGGATATATCAAGAAGAAAAAGGTACTAGTGTTGATTGATTTAGGTAGTACCCATAATTTTACTTATTATAAGATAGCCAAGGATTTGAATTGCATGCCATATCTAGCACCAAAGTGTCAAGTGATGGTTGCAGATGGAGGAGCTATAAATTTCTTAGGGGAGAACCATAATATCAATTTAACCATGGGGGAATATGTTTTTAATAGTCCTATGCTGTCCATTCCAATGGGTGGTGCTGGTGTTGTGTTAGGATTCCAATGGTTACAATGTTTAGGGACAATAACTTTTAGTTTTCAAGAACATTTCTTAATTTTTTTGGGAAGGAAAAGAAATTGAATTAAGGGGTATCACGAGGAAACCTTAGATGATAATAATCTCTAATGGCATGAAAAATCTTTTTAAGAAGGAATAAAGGGGCAATTTCAAAATTATGCTTACTAGATGTTCAAACACCTAAGTCATCCATTTTTCCATATTTTCAAGGAGTCATTGACAATAATTCTAAGGTATTTGAGACTCCCCAATTTCTCCCACCTATTTGTGATCATGATCATGCTATTCACTTGATTCCAGGAAGTGTTCCTCCAAACATTAGATCTTAGAGATATCCCTATACCCAGAAGAGTGAAATTGAACATATGGTTGTGGAAATGCTAGAGGCGGGTAGAATTCAACCTAGCCAGAGTTCTTTATCTTCTCTAGTAGTATTGGTGCAAAAGAAGGATGGATCATGGCGTATGCAAAACCGTCCAAATGTTTATTTGAGGTACAAGAAGTGGAATATTTGGGTCATATTGTATCTCATGAGGGTGTTAAGGTAGACCCTAAAAATTAAAGCCATAAAAGAATGTAAAATCTCCACAACCTTAAGGCATCTTCGATGATTTCTAGGTTGATAGAGTATTATTGCAAGTTTGTTAAGAATTATGGGAAAATAACAACACCTCTAACAACGTTAATGAAGAAAGATGATTTTTTTTGGACTCCAGAAGCAACAAAGGCCTTTGAACATCTTAAAGAAGCAATGTGTCAAGCTCCTGCCTTAGCTACACCATACTTCACAAAAACCTTTATTGTGGAATGTGATGGCTTAGGAAATGACGTTAGTGTCATTTAAATGCAAGAAGGAAGACCCATTTCTTTTGAAAGTCGTCTAATCAAGGGAAAGTATTTACACAAAGCTATTTATGAGAAGGAAATGTTGAAAGTACTACATGTCCTAAAGTAAAGGTGCCCTTACCTAATTGGAAGAAACTTCAAGGTAAAAACATATCATGGTAGTCTTAAATACCTCTTAGAACAAAGATTATCTTCAGAAGATCAACAAAAATGAGTCACAAATATGTTGGATTGTGACTTTGAAATCATCTACAATATAGGGAAGCAAAATGTTGTTGCAAATGCACTCTCAAGAAGGAACGAGGATGTGGAGACATTTCTATGTGCCATATCTATTATCCATCCTGGTTGGGTAACTAAAGCAAGGGATGAATGGAAGAATGATGAAGAGGTGTGGATAATCATTCAAAAGTTGTAGTAATATCCTAGTGCATCTGATACATTTAGATGGAAAAATTATGCATCGTGGTGAAAATATCACGTATATATATGTAAGAACTCCCAAACCAAACAAAATGTTCCTTTGGAATTGCACACCTATTTTTATAGGATGACATAGTATTTTTAAAAACTTACCAAAGGGTCAAGAAGGAATTTTTTTTGGAATGGCCTTAAATTTGATATTCAGAATTTTGTGGCAGAATGTTTGGTTTTCCAACAAAATATAGTTGAGACAATTAAGATCCCAGGTCTTTTACAACCATTAGCCATTCCAATTCAACATTTGTAGGAGGTCTCAATGTATTTTATCACATGTTTACCCAAGTCTGAAGGAAAGAGTGTCATCATGGTGGTAGTTGATAGACTTACCAATTATGCACACTTTTGTGCATTATCTCATCCTTTCAAAGCCAATATAGTCACTATTACATTTGTGGAAACAATTCAAAATCTACATGGAAACCTAAATATTATTGTAACTGATAGAGATCCCATTTTCACTGGACATTTTTGGACAAACTTATTTTCTTATCTTGGTACTCAATTAGCTCATAGCTCATCTTATCATCCTCAATCTGATGGGAAAGTTGAGATAATGAAATTTTTTTTGGAAGTATATATTTATTTCTTTGTATTTGATAAAAAAACATAATGGGTCAAAGTGTTACCTCTGATAGAAAGGTGGTATAATACTTCATTTCATACCACAACAAAAATGACCCCATTTATGGCACTTTATGAATATCATCCATAGTCCATCACATCATATTTAAGAGACAATTATAAGGTTCAAAAAATGGAATATCACATAGAGCATCAACATCAAGTTCTCCGAGTCTTAAAGCATAACCCGACTCTAGCACGAAATCGAATAAAACAATAAGAAGATCAACATAAAAATGAGATAAGTTTTGATGTGGGCGATTGGGTATTTTTACGGATACAACCATATAGACAAATTTCCCTCAAGCAAGCTAATAAGGATAATAAGTTATCACCCAAGTACTATGACCCTTACAAGGTTCTGCAAAATATTGGAATTATGGCATACAGATTGGAGTTGCCCGCATCTTCGTGAGTACACCTAGTTTTCCATGTTTCATGCTTAAATAAGGATATAGGTGGCAAGCTCCCAGTTCAAACTATATTCCCAAAACTTTATGAGGAAGGAAAAATCATATTGGATCCTGAAGAAATGATAGAAATAAGAATATGACACCTAAACAATAGATCAATTTCAAAGTATTTCATTAAGTGGAAGAACTTACCTACTGAAGATTCCATGTGGAGGGATGAATATTTATACAAAAGCATATGAAACTACTAAATCATTGAGGGAAACACTTTTTTGAAGGAGAGGGGCATCTTAGGTCCCTATAATACTAGTGTAGCCCATATATTGTTGTTGTTGTGCCTTATAGAATCCACGTAATGTTATTTTTGTGCCCTTACGTTATTATTGTTATGTAGGACCCAATTATATTTTGACCCTTTAGTCTCCTATATATACCAAGGAGGTCTTTTCATTTGAATCATCGAAGAAGTGTTCAGCTATGTGATGTAAAAGGAGGTTTTCCCCTCGAAGTGGCTTATTATTAAGTCATTGATTATTGATCTATCTTTCCTTATGTTTATACATTATTTTGAACTGGACACATAATAATTTTTAATTGAAATATACACAATTGTTTAGTTGCTTTTGGGGAATTTTTGAATCTCATGCCTTATTTATTTTGCAAGAAATTAAATATTGAACCTAGAAGAACAAATACCCAAATTATGAAATTATATTGCTTGAATATTAAGTCTTAAGGCAAATAATGGGAGTACTTATTAGACTTTCTTTTGAGCTTAGATTCCATCAAATCATATATATAGTTATTGTTTGTTGGATGTGGAGCTAGGGAGTACTTATTAGACTTTATTTTGAGCTTAGATTCCATCAAATCATATATATAGTTATTGTTTGTTGGGTGTGGAGCCTAATTATCTTCCTGATTTAGAGGTATTGTTTCAGTCGTGTTTGGATACTAGTCCTTGACGGGGGGCTTAGAGGGGTTTGGGTGGGCTTTCCCCCCACTATTGTTGTCATGGGGGTCCAAGGAGGGAAGGGGTGCAAGGGGGCGATGGGAGTGGCCCTGAAAGAAAAATATTGTAAGTTCATAGTCAATCTAAGTTGTTCATTAGGCAAAAGATATGACGGTAGAAGTTATTTAATTTAGGGTTTTTTTTCCTTAGAAGGCAACCTTTGCTTTATATGAGGGAATTGTATCACAGTTGTGTATTATTCTATGTGAGAAAAAGAGAGGATATTGTGTGAGAGTGAAGAGGAAGTTACAATGGAATTGTTGTAGGTTGTATCCCTTTAGTTTGTTGGATAATATAAAGGAAGGAATGGTTGCTAATTCTCTATGGACATAAACCAAATTGGGTGAACCACACATATCCGTGTCTCTCTTATTTTATGTGTTTGTTTGTTTGTGTTTCCACAATATTTTATGTATTTCATTTCTCTATTATTTAATTTTTAACAACTTTTGATATCCCTAGATTGTATAGTTCATTACCTAGTAGGGATTAGTTTGAGAAACTAAATAGATATTTTTCAATATAGAGTGATCTAGTTTGCAACTACCATATAATGATTAACCCAATAAAATCAAAGTATCATGTGAGAGTCATATGAGGCATACGATAACATATTCAAATGACACTAATCATCCTATTATGTTCCCAAACTATACGTTGGGTAACTTCCATTGTGATTCATTTTTTGGGAACTTCGTTGCTAATTGATGTTCACCTTTTGCACATGAGTGTAATCAATCTGATATTCTTTGTATTAATCAGATCTCTATAAGTATTTGTAAAATTTTAGATAAAATTCATATAAATTTAGTTTTAAATAATGGAAATTTAAATGTAAACAAAGATTTGTGGCTTTTATTTTTTGACAGCTACAAAACAAGAAAAGGTGCAAGCATATGATACATTCTCAAGGATTTAAATGGAAGAAAACACATGATATATTGTAGATTAAAGTTTGAATGCAAGAACAACATCACTATGTATGAGACACTCCTCTAGGGTCTTAGAAAAGCGATTGATTTGAAAGTAAGCCAAATTAATTTTTTTGATGATTAAGAAATTTGATACGTTGCATTTCAAATCATTTAAGGAGTGACGTAGACGAAGTATCAAATCTAATTTCTTATTTTAATGCATTTAACATAGTTTCCATACATCAAGCACAAAATATAGATGTTGATTTACTTTCTAAATTAATTCCGTAAAAAAAATTCCAGTTGATAAAATTTATATTGAACTAATTTACAAGCCATCAATACGAAATAATATTATCAATTGGAGAATATTTTATGATGATGACTAGATTATTAGTCCCTACCCTTCCGGGCTGGCAGGGACTATAGTAATTGATTTGTAAATCTAACATTACTTTGGCACTATAACCAACCAAATTGCACGATAATCAACCGACGTTATATAACTTAAACCAAAGTTCGCTGAAATGCAGCACGATATTTTATATTTTCTTATTCCTTTAACCAATGAACGGATTTTTCATCTTATTTGGCCTCAAAACGAGGCATACGGGCAGGTATACGGGCTCAAAACTTAAGACAAGTACAAGTGATCAAGTCATTTAACAGTTTCATGAACTCAGTTTAATGCTATGTTTGCATTAGCATTAATCTGGTAACATAAAATGTTAACAAAACTAACAAGAATTATGTACTTATGTTAAAGTATAAGTGTGTCGGCCCTGCCGTGTCAACATTCCCGTGCCTGCCGTGTCAACATTCCTTGCAGTGCGGTGTCAAAACCTTAATTTGCATGAGAACAACGGCCTGCCTTAAAATGATCTGCTACTAAAGCCGAAGTAGAGGAATCTGCTGCTAAAGGAACGTCATCGACCTGCAAACAAATTTACCTGTTTATCATCTCTTCTCATGCAGAAGTCTAAGTTGATGATCGGGGTCTATTCTACTAATTATTTCAATTTGTTTGAATTTGTTTGAACAGGTGACAGGAACCACGAACAGTAAAGCCATACTGAACAATAAAGCCATACGTTTGTTACCTGGTATCTGAATATGCTAGATGTGCAAAAAGCATTCCATGCTCGCCTGGTTGGAATCGCACAGCCAACGCCTACGTCTTCCCTGGCTTCATCCACTATAGAAATGGCGTGCCACGGTTCGAGTCCTGTAAGGTCACAAATACTCTGTAATTCGGTAATCCCTGATAACAGGGTTTAAATCTTAATCTTAAGCATACAGAACTAGAACTTTTATCTTCAGTTGGAGCGGGATTTGCAACTTTGACGATGGTGGGATTTTCATAACTGTATTTAACATTCATTAATAATTTGATTGTTTTCTCCATCATTGCTTCCGTTGTCAATTTGTTTTTTTGTCCATAATTTCTTACATGCAATTCTTTTGATTTATCACCGGTACAGGGCTAACGATCTATTCGTTGAATCCATGGTTTGCGGGGGTGATGCCGGTATTGTACAGTGTGCTTCTGTGGCATCAAAGGTATATAATAACCATGGAGAGAAAAAAAATACTGGCTTCAAAATATTTTGGCTAACAATTTTATTCCCTGTTTAATGATTATTCGCTTTTTGTAAATTGCAATGTTGCTAATAGGTAAATAAACTACCATTTTTTCTTCAAAAGTAAACTGGGTTTTGCTGGTATTGAAGATGTTTACCCTTTAGGAGCATTCAGTGCATATGAAAGGCTAATGAATATTTACTGTGACAATTAATTTATAGGCAAGAATTGCTACATCTAAATATATTTTCAACATTTCAATTGGGAGAAGAATTTTACTTTTGGGATATGTTTGTCTTGATATATCTAGGTTGGAGAAGTTGAAAAAGGAATTACTAGTAAGCATTGACAAACGAATTTCATCTGTTAGACAATAACTACATACTGCGATTGTGAGGAGCATGGTGTCTTAGGACTATACAGAATGGGATTTTTATTATTTTGGTTTTAAAGTAAAATCTGATAATTCAATTTCATTGAGATTCTATTTTTATTATTTAAATTTAAATTTTATATAAATTTTCGAAAATCTCCAAAATTATTTAGGTTATGCAAACCCTAGAACTGAAACTTACGAATTGATTCAAAGTCTGTTACCAAATATCTAATGCCCCTTACCTGGACCTGAGAATCATTTGCCCAATCTGTGATCTTTAATTGATTTCTCAGTTCCCAGCTTCACAGACCTACAGTATGCTCAAACACAACTGCTACAGTGATGATCACCCATATTGCATTCGTTCCAAAGGCATCGTATGGTTTCCTGAAGAGAACCAACAGAGAAGATAATGTAATTGCAACTCCCACTTTTAAAGGGAAAGTCACTCTGCTCGGATGCTCCTTGCAGAATTCCCACAATTTTGTGCATAATCTCTGCATGACTTTCACAATAATGAGTACTTCTCTGCTGGTCTTGGTGCCGAGACAATCCTCAGAGTCTAACCCAGATAAGTGCATCTCCCATATTACCACAGGCAACATACAGATTAACGATTTTGGTTCCCAGATTTACCTTTTGAGAATGACCAGTGATGACGACAACAGAGAAGCAACTGTGTCTGATCCCATCTTGATGGCCTCCTGCTGCATAACCACAGAAATCTCCAGTGCTTCCTTTAATATGCCGTCCTTGCATAGACAAAACCGTGGATTTCAGTAGAGGAAGCAGAAACGTACAGAAGAACACCAAGAAGCAAACCGATATCGTGATCTTGAGCTTCTGGTTAAATCTCAGTTTGTTCGTTGTCTTCTCCCCTGTATGAGTTTCAGGTTTAGCTACGATGCCGGGGACATGTGTACACATCGCTTGCATGCGATGCAAGTGCTACGGTTAGCTGGTACATAGCTGGAGGGAGTTGGGGTTGTTAAAGACAAAACCTATACTATTATATAAAGAAGTCATATTATTCAACATTAAATTAACGCACGTGTAATTGATGTATAATCTACGTTCATGTCCCATTTTCAAAGAATCTATTAGTCCCTGCCCTTCCGGGCTGGCAGGGACTATAGTAATCGATTTGTAAATCTAACATTACTTTGGCACTATAACCAACCAAATTGCACGATAATCAACCGACGTTATATAACTTAAACCAAATTTCGCTGAAATGCAGCACGATATTTTATATTTTCTTATTCCTTTAACCAATGAATGGATTTTTCATCTTATTTGGCCTCAAAACGAGGCATACGGGCAGGTATACGGGCTCAAAACTTAAGACAAGTACAAGTGATCAAGTCATTTAACAGTTTCATGAACTCAGTTTAATGCTATGTTTGCATTAGCATTAATCTGGTAACATAAAATGTTAACAAAACTAACAAGAATTATGTACTTATGTTAAAGTATAAGTGTGTCGGCCCTGCCGTGTCAACATTCCCTTGCCTACCGTGTCAACATTCCCTGCAGTGCGGTGTCAAAACCTTAATTTGCATGAGAACAACGGCCTGCCTTAAAATGATCTGCTGCTAAAGCCGAAGTAGAGGAATCTGCTGCTAAAGGAACGTCATCGACCTGCAAACAAATTTACCTGTTTATCATCTCTTCTCATGCAGAAGTCTAAGTTGATGATCGGGGTCTATTCTACTAATTATTTCAATTTGTTTGAATTTGTTTGAACAGGTGACAAGAACCACGAACAGTAAAGCCATACTAAACAATAAATCCATACGTTTCTTACCTGGTATCTGAATATGCTCGATGTGCAAAAAGCATTCCATGCTCGCCTGGTTGGAATCGCACAGCCAACGCCTGCGTCTTCCCTGGCTTCATCCACTACAGAAATGGCGTGCCACGGTTCGAGTCCTGTAAGGTCACAAATACTCTGTAATTCGGTAATCCCTGATAACAGGGTTTAAATCTTAATCTTAAGCATACAGAACTAGAACTTTTATCTTCAGTTGGAGCGGGATTTGCAACTTTGACGATGGTGGGATTTTCTCAACTGTATTTAACATTCATTAATAATTTGATTGTTTTCTCCATAATTGCTTCCGTTGTCAATTTGTTTTTTTTTCCATAATTTCTTACATGCAATTCTTTTGATTTATCACCGGTACAGGGCTAACGATCTATTCGTTGAATCCATGGTTTGCGGGGGTGATGCCGGTATTGTACAGTGTGCTTCTGTGGCATCAAAGGTATATAATAACCATGGAGAGAAAAAAAATACTGGCTTCAAAATATTTTGGCTAACAATTTTATTCCCTGTTTAATGATTATTCGCTTTTTGTAAATTGCAATGTTGCTAATAGGTAAATAAACTACCATTTTTTCTTCAAAAGTAAACTGGGTTTTGCTGGTATTGAAGATGTTTACCCTTTAGGAGCATTCAGTACATATGAAAGGCTAATGAATATTTACTGTGACAATTAATTTATAGGCAAGAATTGCTACATCTAAATATATTTTCAACATTTCAATTGGGAGAAGAATTTTACTTTTGGGATATGTTTGTCTTGATATATCTAGGTTGGAGAAGTTGAAAAAGGAATTACTAGTAAGCATTGACAAACGAATTTCATCTGTTAGACAATAACTACATACTGCGATTGTGAGGAGCATGGTGTCTTAGGACTATACAGAATGGGATTTTTACTATTTTGGTTTTAAAGTAAAATCTGATAATTCAATTTCATTGAGATTCTATTTTTATTATTTAAATTTAAATTTTATATAAATTTTCGAAAATCTCCAAAATTATTTAGGTTATGCAAACCCTAGAACTGAAACTTACGAATTGATTCAAAGTCTGTTACTAAATATCTAATGCCCCTTACCTGGACCTGAGAATCATCTGCCCAATCTGTGATCTTTAATTGGTTTCTCAGTTCCCAGCTTCACAGACCTACAATATGCTCAAACACAACTGCTACAGTGATGATCACCCATATTGCATTCGTTCCAAAGGCATCGTATGGTTTCCTGAAGAGAACCAACAGAGAAGATAATGTAATTGCAACTCCCACTTTTAAAGGGAAAGTCACTCTGCTCGGATGCTCCTTGCAGAATTCCCACAATTTTGTGCATAATCTCTGCATGACTTTCACAATAATGAGTACTTCTCTGCTGGTCTTGGTGCCGAGACAATCCTCAGAGTCTAACCCAGATAAGCGCATCTCCCATATTACCACAGGCAGCATACAGATTAACGATTTTGGTTCCCAGATTTACCTTTTGAGAATGACCAGTGATGACGACAACAGAGAAGCAACTGTGTCTGATCCCATCTTGATGGCCTCCTGCTGCATAACCACAGAAATCTCCAGTGCTTCCTTTAATATGCCGTCCTTGCATAGACAGAACCGTTGATTTCAGTAGAGGAAGCAGAAACGTACAGAAGAACACCAAGAAGCAAACCGATATGGTGATCTTGAGCTTCTGGTTAAATCTCAGTTTGTTCGCTGTCTTCTCCCCTGTATGAGTTTCAGGTTTAGCTACGATGCCGGGGACATGAGACAATCTGTGCACAGACAGAAGCCGCTTTGCCTTTCTGATTCTCCTCGTTCATGCCATTTATTTCTCACAGTATGGTCATCTGTATGAATTACAGGGCGTTTCATAAGAGTCTCTTTCTGTGCTGTTGCGTCTAGAGAAGGCCGGCGAAGAAGACGATGA
>APFE031752459.1:0-32898 GCA_000404065.3 Pinus taeda | reverse complement strand
AGGATCAAAAGTGACTACTCTGGAGAACTAGGCAAGAGGTTTACCAAACAATCCATAAAACTGCTTATACACCTTGGCAATCAGATGAAAACCAAGGACTTCCTGTACTGCAGTCAATCTTCTCGAATGTTGTGTTCAGTGCATTACGACTTGTAAGGCGGCAGACTCGGCTTCCTATGGATAAAAGGTTGTAAGCCTATAGGGGTCTCCCAATATATACACGACGGTACGTGGGAGAACAATCCGTACTGGCACCTATCGTTTCACTGTGGAGGAATCACCCAACCACTGGACGGTAAGCTACTAGGTTTAAAGACGCAGGAACACGTCTCTAACCTAGACCTCTAGAATGTTTGCGTTATGTTCCAATGCGTTGTTAGGTTCATTCAATTTATTTTACAGTTTGTCTTCAATTATGTTTCGGTTTTTTGGTCCTACCGTATGTGATCTCTCGAAACTTCCTAAATGCAAACTATATGCCAAAATTATATCATTTCATTCAATGAAATCTATCTACAGGAGAGTTGAGATCTTTACACAAACAAAATGATCAACAAAGATCCTAATGCAGCTAATAACAAGAAATGATTTTTTCTTTTTTCTTTTTAAAAGCAACAAATAACAATAAATGCTAATTAATATAATGCAAAAAGATCTTTTGTTTTTCTTTCTTTTAAGATAGAATAATGCACTTAACAAACTTCAAAAGATATTCACAAGTGTAAACAAACACAATTCACTCAATGGAAATAGAACCAAATCTGAAACATCAAGATGACCTGTCAAAGCAAGGAAAAACACAAATATTTTCAATGAACCATGTGATCTAAGTTCAGATAAAATCAAGAGAAATCCAAACAAGCTAGAAGTGAATCACTCGAAGCATAGAGTACCAAACTTTCACAACCACTAGATGAGTGCGGAAAACAACCAAAAAGCTGACTGGATTACCAAACCACAACTTCCCGCAGAAGGCTCGACATGCAAAGCCACTAGGTGTTCTAGGGCTAAGATACAAAATCGATAGAAATAAGCAAACAACTGAACGGTAAAAATAATAACCAATCACACAAAGGTCTAACACACTTCCAGAAGCTGCAAAAGATATGGAAAAATACAAATCCAAGCTCAAAAGGCTGGCAAACAAGCTATCTGAAAAGGTTAACAGGTCTGGTGTAACTGTGAGGCTGTAACTCGCGCTATAAAGGGACTGGCGCGGGTTGTCAGTTAGCAACATGCGCCAACTGGCGTGACTGTCAGAGGAAAAGCCGCGCTAATAAAGTTTGCCAAGTCAAAAAAAAAAACAAGCGGTCCAAAGCTTGGTTTACAGTATCTAGGAAGGCCAGGAAGCAAGAGGCAGCAAGAAATTCAATCCACAAAGCTATCCAAGCAAGCAAACAAGAGAAAACCAAAGAGGCAAGACAAACTCCAAGTTGTTCAGTCCGTAAACCAAACAGGAGATTGACTGAAGTGGCTTTGATCTACTTCACTAATGCAAAGCAATAGTGTTTCGAAGGCTATCTGGCCGTACTTCAGGCTCCGTCTAAAGTTTACAAATCAAAAAACAAGCTAAACTCCCCAGCGGAGTTGCCAAATTGTTGAACAGGTAAATCCCCTCTGCGGACAGAGGCGATCCCACTAGCCCAAATGGGGTCTAGCAACAATCAAACAACAGTAACACGTAGGTTCCTAATTTCAAATCAAAGATCGATGATGAGGGCCTACCTGGATTCCAACGCTAGTACTTGTAGAAGAGTCGTCGCTCCCGTTCCTTTGCTCCGGCTGGTGACAATCCCCACGATCCTCGTGAACGGACACTTGCACATGCAAAGAATGACACAAATACAAGCATAAAATCCAATAGATGCAACTATATATCAGTTAGAAAGGATATAACTCAATCATCATTATAAAGAAAATAAGAGTGGAACCATAATGATAGTCATCTATTAATGAATAATACGCAGAGAAAGATACAACCAAGGTTCTGACGTTGAACCTATTCTCTGGCTGGGTAAGCAGCTATGTATGCCTTGCAATAGACCTTCTCTCTCTCAGGATTCCGGCAGCATAACCTCCCTATGCTTCAAGACTCTTACTATCACTCCAGACAAGCATAATCACAACTAGCATTACTCCAGAACTCACAAAAAATAGCTTGTCTACTGCATGAGGATAGACTTTTATAAATGGAGAAGGGAGGAAGGTTCAATGTACCAGGACACCCATTGTGGATCGACATTATCTCCGAAAAGCTACTGAGGATAGGTGTCAAGGATAGATGATGATTCTCGACCTCTATTAGATAGATTTTTCCCTCAAAAGACTTCATGATGAGAAAGGAAAAAACATATGGGTGCGCATTTGCCAAAAATCATTACTAAACTTAGTTGGCGCGAGTGTTGTTCTAGGACAGAGCGCCAATGGGCGCACCCCTTTTTGAGGATCTCAGTGATTGGTGCGGATAAGACACTGTGTACCTGCGCCAATGGAAAAAGGGCACTTTTCAGGCATAATTTGTAGAAGGTGTCTTCAGGGAACATGAAGTACATACTCAGAGGAACATAATGCAAATGTTTTTAGGCTATGTCACTGCTCACAGGTCTCGGAATGTATCCTCCAATGTACGAAAATAGGGGTAACAGGGACGGTGACTAATGGTGACAAATTACTGTGTAACAGGGCCACTATATATAGAGCTTCCAGCTCTACCTCGGTGGTCATCCGCCATAAAAGCTGCAGTCAAATCCATCATAGAGCCGAGAGGGGAAGCGCAGCCAAGAGAGGCTGAAGCGTTAATGCCTTCGACCTGCCAATGTGTGGCTATTAAAGCCACCGTCCTGGGATAACCTTCGCCTTCGCTGCCCATTTGAGCCTTGCGCGTGATGGGCACGTGGTCTTCATGAGACTTTTGTACCATCGGCCTGAAAATGTCAACTTTCACTCGCATCCGGGAGATTGGCATCATGTTGGACCAGGTGTTGGCATTCCTGAGCTTGTGCATGATTTTTTAAAAATTTAAGAGTGCCTGCCTATAGAGCATGTGCGCTTTCCACCCCAATGTTGGCGAGTAGATCAGCTACTTTGTTGCCTTCTCTTCTTATGTGGTTGAAGATGATGGCTCGGTTGTTGTGTAATTCCTGCTCCAGAGATTCCAGAGTTGCTTCCAACCTCCAGCTTGTGGCCACTTTTTTTGCATTTTAACCATTCAGGAGGTGCTTGGCCATATTGATCAGAATTTGGAGTCACCTTCAACCTCCAGGGGGGTTAGGTTGTTTTGTCTTGAGAGAATGATCCCCTGCTAGAGACCTTCCAACTCCGCTGAGTTGTTTGTGTCCCAGCCTATATTTCCAAAATAGATATGTAATGGCTGGCCTTTGTAGTCTTGGATGATTCCACCATAGCCAGCATTCCCGGGATTGCCTTTCGAAGCTCCATCGAAATTGAGTTTATCTGAATGCTTAGATGGGGCTATCCACATGGTCTGTTCTGTTCTGCTGTTGTTGTGTTTGATGGCGTTGGAGGACTGCGTTGGAAGCTGTAGATTCCAGTTGTTCCATATAGCTTTCTCATTGTCTTGCATTGGGAGATCGTCTTTGTTCCATGATCTGAGCTTCAAGGTTTCTTCCAGGTTCCCACAAACCTTTCTCCAGATGACCTCAGTTGGGGAGTAGTGGTCTTTAAATATCCTCTTGTTGCATTCTTTCCATACATTCCATAGAAGCAGGCCAGGAAGTAAGTGCCATAGGTGGTTGAGAATTTCACATTTATATGGATGCAGTGGCCAATGTCTTAATGTGTTTGTTATATCATTCGGAAGCCTGCATCTTCTCTGACTCCTAAAGCTGGCCTTTTCCCATAGTAGATTAGCGAAGGGACAGTCATCCAAAAGATGTTGAATAGTTTCCTCTTGAGATTTGCAATTTACACACATGGACGGGCCATGATAGTTTCTTCTATGGATTTTTTCCCAAGTGATAATTTTTTTGTGCCCAATATGCCATAAGAAGAGTGATACTTTTGGCCAAGAATCTAGCTTCCAGATTTTGGACCATATTGGATCTATAATGGAGGGGTCATTGCTTACAATTTTGTAGGCTTCTGCAGTGGTGAAAGCCCCCTTTGGCCTGTAGCCCCATCGTAAGATGTCTTTGTCCTCTGAGCGTCTGATGCTTCTTCGTTGTGGCTCTCTTTCCAGCTCAGCTATGAAGGGATGTTCCTCATTCCTGGTTAATTGTATACCTTGCTTCCATTTTCAATACCCGAACTCTTCTTACTATTCCCAGAATTCCCAAATTTTGTGTTGTTGTTGGTCCTCGTCGAGGAAATTTGAGGGAATATGTAGGAGCCCATTTAGATTTGACATTTGGTTCCAGGAATCCGTCCAGAATCTGGCTGTGCGACCATTTCAGTCTTCCCAAAAACTGTGTTGTTGAATCAGCTTGAAGTGTTGTTTTGCGAATTCCATATCAATGAACCCTGGGTGGTGGGAGTGTAGCATATGAGTTCCTCCTATGGCCTGTTGTTGGCATACTTAGCATTCCATATGATAGCTGAGGGTTTTCCGGGTGAGGAGAGCCATTGCCACCATATTTCGGCACTCATAATTGCATTGCTATGATTTGGGTCTCTTAGGCCAATACCGCCTTTTTCCTTGGAAGTGCAGACAGTATTCCATTTTATCAAGGCCCATTTATGATTGGTTGAGGTATTTCCCCAGAGAAAGCCTCTTTGAAGGTCTCTTAGTCGCTTGAGGACCCATTTGGGGGCTGCCACGATAGAGAACAAATATAGCGACATTGCCTGCAATATTTCCTTAATGAGAACAACTCTACTGGCGATGTTCAGGGACCTGTAAGTCCATCGATTGAGACATTGTTCAATCTTTTCCAAGAGCCTTCTCCAAGCAGAGTGCTTAATAGAGGAGGCAATCATGGGGGTGCCAAGATAAGTAGACAGAAGAGAGGCAATGGGGAAGCCTAAAATTATTTCCACAGCTGTCTTGACTATTGGTGGAGTGTGAAAGAAGCAAATTTGTGATTTAGACTTGTTAATGGAAGCGCTAGAGGCCTCAGAGAAATCATTGAGCAGGGATTTGAAACGAGAGGCTTCCTGAACAGAGGGGTAGCCGTATAGCATATTGTCATCCACAAACTGTTGGTGAGTAATTGCAGGGGAGTTGTGTATGGAGAGTCCTTTGAGCTGCTGGAAGAAATGAGAGTGCTTGATAAGGCGACCTAGACCTTCAGCCATTAGGATGAAGAGGAAGGGATAGAGGGGATACCCCTGCCTAATGCCCCTGGAGGGCCTGAAGGGCTGTGAGGGGAAGCCATTGACCAAAATGGAGAAAGAAGAGGAAGATAGGAGACTCATGATCCATCTAACCCACATGTGGGAGAAGCCAAAAGCATTAAGAATTTTTTGAATGTATGACCAACTAAGTTTGTCAAAAGCTTTGGAGAGGTCCAGTTTGAAGATCATACTTGGCTGCTTATTTTGCTTGAGAGAGTGAATGATCTCATGCGTTATAATAATTCTGTCCAAAATCTGTCTGCCTTCAACATAGCCCGACTGTTCAGGCGAAATTAGCATAGGGAGGAGTGGTTTCAGTCGATTGGCAATTACCTTTGAGATTACTTTGTAAATGACATTGCATAGAGCAATCGGTCTGAATTTGTCTGGTGCTACAGATTCCTCTTCTTTTGGGATTAGGGATAGAAAAGTGGATTTAAGAGATGGTAGCAACCAGTGAAGAGTTCTCGATTCCTCCACTACCTCCCAAACCTCAGTTTTGATCAAGTCCCAGAAGGAATGGAAGAAGGTTGTAGTGAAGCCATCTGGGCCCGGAGCTTTACCCTCTTTTAGTTGAGACATAGCAGTATCCACCTCCTGTGTTGAGATAGGCCATAGGAGAAGTTCATTGTGCTCCGCATTTATGAGTTTGGGCACACGCTGAATAATTTTATCAATTGCAGGTCCTCTATCCATGTTTTGCTCTTGATGCACCTCTTTGAAGTGTGTTAGGAATTCCTTCTTGATTTCCTCATGATGTTCGATTCTTGTTCCATCTTGTTTTTGGAGGAAGGGAATGTTGTTGTGCACTCTGCGTTGTATTGTTGTTCTGTGGAAGAATTTGGTGTTCCTTTCCCCCTCTTTTAGCCATCTAACAGGAGATTTTTGCTTCCATAATATTTCTTCTTGCTTCCGCCTTTCTTCTAGCTATGAGTGGATGCTCTGTTCTTCCTTCAGAGTGTCCTCTGTGTGACCTTCGGTTATGATTTTTTGCTGAACGTTGGCCAAATTGGTCAATAGATTCTGTTTCTCTTTGAATATGTTGCCAAAGGTCTCCACATTCCAATGTTTTAAGTGGTACTTGAGATTTCTTAATTCTTGTTGGAATTGGTACATTTTCGAACCCGCTAGTGGTGTGAAGGCTTTCCAAGTGGAATGGATGAAGTCTTGGCAATTCGGGTGAGTGAGCCAAAAGCTCTCAAAGCGAAAGGGTCGCCCCGTGATGTTGCCAGGACATTGCCACTGAAGAGAAATCGGCCAATGGTCCGATTCAGAGTGGGGAAGGATGGATGCCGTGATGTCCCCTCCTATCTGAATCCAGTTGTCTGAGACTAGGAATCTGTCAAGTTTAGAAGCGATATGATGACTCCCGCTTCGTCTGTTACTCCAGGTGTATTTGCCATTGTAGAATTGTTGATCGATGAGAGAAGAATTACTGATGAATTCTTTGAAGGTATTCGACTCCTGATCCAGTTTGTTTCTTCCACCTATCTTCTCATCTAGGTGGGTGATCATATTGTAATCTACTCCTGCTATCCATAATGGGTGTTTTCTGAGGCTGTTCATAGCTTCTAATGTGTGAAGAAGCTCAGCCTTTTTCCTTGCATCTTGAGGGAAGTACACATTGGTGAGGAGCCCATGCATGTTAGTGCCCAGCAGATTGAAGTTTGCTTGTATGAAATAGTGAGAAGCATGAAAGTCTGTAAGGGATAGCGTTCTTTCATCCCATGCTATAGCAAGCCATCCCAAAGCTCCTAAGGCGTCTACCGCTGTTGATTGACAGCCTCCCCAGGCTTTAGTAAGGATTCTCTCTAAAGTATCACTGCTACATTTTGTTTCCTGTAAGAAACATATTTGAGGCTTTTCAATCTTTATCCTATTTTTGAGGATTCTGAGTTTTCCGGGGCCATTTAGCCCTCGCACATTCAATGAGATGAGCTTCATTACTCAACACTTGGGGAAGGTTTGTAGTACTTTATCAGCTTTGCGTATCTGCCTGAATCTACCAGGATTTTCCCAACTTTTATTGTCCTCTGGAGCTATGTTTTCCGACCTCTTTTTTTGAAATCTTTTGTTTTGAGCCCTCCATCCCAGTGGCTTCCTGGCTATATGCTGAGTTGTCTTTCCTTGTATGCTTTTGAGATTACCATTTCCAGTTTATTTAGCTGGAGTTCTGTGATTTTGTCGTAGTCCCTTTTGTGACAAACCATTTCTAGTTGATGGATATCTAATCCATTTAGATCTATGCTTTCCTGCTCTTCCTCCATGTGCTGCACCTGACTTCCTTCAGCTGTTGAAGGATCCATGCTCTGAGATTGTTCCGCAGTGTCATCTACCTCCATATTTTGCATTTTCTCTTGTAGCTTTTCATGGGTGATATCAGGTCCAGTTTCAGAGTCTTGCTGAGGTTGGGCCTTATGGGAGAGATCCTAGGGTGCCGAGTTGGCCTGATCATTACTGGGAGGCTGAGAGAGATTTTGATTTGGATCCAGAGAGTCAAAGTCTTGGTTTAGGATCTTGAAGCTATTACTGGTTGAAGGGATTCCAGCAGTATTGTGCAAGGGCTTATCCCAGTCTGCGGATTTTTGTGCGAGCGCTTTCGACTTGGAGCTTTGGTGAAACCATCTTGAGATGGGGGATTGGATGGCTCGGCAGCTTTGTTCATGACATTTAAAGGGTAGTCTCAAAACAGATGGCCATGGGCATGACATTTCCGGCATCAGAAGGGAACATGTTGATAGTCTAAGGGTTGGATCCATTTGTTATCATGGTGAGCGAGACTTACCGTATCCGATAGGGACTGGTCCAGGTGCATGGAGACGCAAATCCGGGCATATGAGGTGTGTCACTGGAGCTTTGTTTCTTCCGCAACCTTTATGTATTCCCCCAGGCCGTTGCCTATTTCCTTGAGCAGTCTTTCTTCCCAATATTCATCCGGAAGTTAGTACATTCGTATCCAGACCGGAGCCCAAGTCAGGTCTTCCTTGTCCGGGTTGAATTTGGCTACCCAGTCTCTGAGATATAGTCCCGCTGAGTTGAAGAAGTAAGGACCGTCGTCCATGATTCTGTACTTGTCTTCCAAGCAGAGGAAGATGGTTGTAAAAAAACCTTTTGGACCCAAGTGCAGGGTTACATGTCCTTTGGGTTTCCATTTTGCTGCTATCCAACCTTGCAGCGCTTTCGCGGTTGGCCAGAACCCAATGAACTTTCATATGAGGGCATGATCCCTCATGTATTGGATGCATTCGTCAATCACCTGACCTGGTAGCTCTATTCTTGGCCTCACAACTGCAATGGGCTTCCAGGTGTTGGAGGTTATTTTTGGTCTGTCCTCTGCTCTATCAGTTCTTCCTTGGTTAACATTTGTCTTATGTGCTTGCTGACTCGAATCTGTGTTCTTGTTGTTTTCCCCATTCTGTGCTTTGAGCGCTTCCTCATCTACTGACCCAAAGATGATGGTAGTGTCTTTGTCAGTCTTCATGTCAGTGTTCCGAGGGGAGAGCGGCTGCGCTCCCCTCTGTGGCGAATCCATGGTTGTTACTGCTGTGCCCCTTGCAACTTTTGGCTGTTGCTGCAGAAGGTCAGGTCCTCGTTGGATGGATCGAAGGGCCGTGTGGCGCCGTTTCAAAGGTTTGCAGAAACCCTTACATTCAGTCTTCCAGCTCCATAATCTCAGTTAATAGTCATGTTTAATACATATTTTAATGATGATAGAAAATAATAAATGCAAAATAAATATCTTTACCATTTTCCTATTGTTAACCAATGGAGATTTGCATCATGTTCTACTATAAGCCTCGAAGAGGAAACCTACAAACCAACAATGTTAGCATACAAATAGAGATTTAATTACACATAAAAGGGACTATGAATAAGAGAAAGAAACCTCACTATTTGTTATTCCCTCATTCACAAATAAGGAAGAACCTTGGTATAAAGTGGGGACTCCCCTTGTTAAAACTTGTTTCTTGCTTTCTATAGATCTCCTAATGCAAATAAGTGGCTTTGATATTCCTCTAATGGTCATCGCATGAATGCTTGGTAGTTGCGTTTGTTTCATTTGTTTTGGCAATTCTCCGGTTGGTGGAAAAACTATCAAAAATTTCTATAAACTATATTGCATTCAGCCTTAAGTAATTTAATATTCTCCATTAGTAATTTTGTATTTAAAATGTATCTCACTTTCTGAAATTTGCCTGAAACCATCTCATGCTCATATAACATTTCCTTTCCTTTTATTTTTTTTTACAGCAGACATTGCCCCACATTCATGATGGACATTGTACAGTGTAATATATATAAAATACATCTGTTGCAATTGTAATTCAATGATATAGGATTTTTTTAGTGCTTTGTTAGCCTTCCACTTACATCTTGGCATGATTATGTAATATCATACTTCCACTTTAAAGATATACTCATGGTTGGATAGTAAATAACATGAATGTGGATATATGAAGCCCTTTTTAGTTTTTTTATTATTTTATAGATATTGAAAGGAGGGGTCAAATTCACTTTTGACGTTAGAAAATAATAAGAGGGACCAAGGCATGATATTTGTTTTATGATAAACCCTTTTGTTGTTTGATTTATGGTAGGTCACAAAGGAATTTACTCGATAGGAGCCATGGATAACTTTCTTATTGCTTCGGAGGAATGGAATGAGTCTTTCTCTTTTCTTTGGATTTTGTAAAGGTTCATGATGGTTAAGTCACAAGATATAAATGGATCTAAGGACAGGAAGATACCTGTAATGGCTTGCGAAACTGTTATATTGTTGATGTGCATTGACATTGGTGACTCCATAGGGTGGTTTACACAATGCAGACCTGAAATCAGAAGGACTCTTGTGATATTATGAAACTGAGAAATTGAAAATCTAAGAGAGTAAAGGGAGTAAAGGAAGTGGGAAAAAGGGATTGGAATAAAAGTGTTTAGTGTGGTAGAAGATAAACATTTAGGAAACCACACTGAAGGCTATCATACTCAAAAGAAAGAAAGGTGAAGCAATGGAAATTCACTGTTGTGAATCGCATTACCTTTGAGTGGGAGCCTTTACATGAGTGGATCAAAGTTAGTTCCCAAAAGTTGTATAAAGATAATAAAGGTATAAAATAAAGTTTTAGAGATAAATTATTCATAAATACATCTTCTTTTTTAGTATCAACTAATTAAATTTCAACACACATTGACCTTCCTTCATAACAATAGGGAATGTGGATGTAGGGTGGGAATGTTTATCAATGATTAGTGGCATAAGGAAAAAGATAACTAAAATAAAATAAAAATGAGACTAACTACAATCATGAACAAAATAATGAAACATGTGATAAAAGAAAAATAGGAAAAATTAAGCTCTAAATTGCAAGTTAAAATGATCAACGTAAAATAAAATTAAGGTAGAGCATGCCTTGATATTGAAAAAAAACAAAAACATGTAAAAGAAACATTTTTTTTTAGTGCTTCTATGTATCTTTTGTTTTTTTCTAATTTTATCTAAGAAAACATATTAATGTATAAGGTTAAGGACCCAATACATCCTCTAGATTACACCAAATGAAACTGAGCATAGAGGAAAGAGTCTTGGACCTTACATCCTATATTAATGGTTTTTTTGGGGAAGTCTAGCAAGGATGCCCCCATGATGAGAAACCACCATGTGTGACTCTAAAAATGTTTAAGAAGAAGCCTAAAGTATTGTTGGCCATGTGGCATGGCATGGCAACTAACTAGTGTGCATTTACATTTGTATACCACAGTAGACGAATAGAAATACTTATGGTAAACGAGCTTAAGGATCATACCAAGGGAAGTATCGATGTAGTCTTGGTCATACTTTGCCTCAAAAACCAAAAGGGGGATGAATGTATGATGTGTTTTGGACTTGAATGTTTCACATTCAACTGATTGAACTAAATATTAAACATCACCAAAATCAAGAAAAAAACATTCCTTCCCAATTTCATTAAAGAATATTTCGTCATCTATATCATGAGAGTTGGAAGAATTTTCAAGATTTAAAGAGGGAACTTCTCTTTCAATTTAGTTAAGCAAAAATTCATCATCATCCATGCCATCATAAGGGATTTCATCATCAAGAATCTATACCTAACAAGCAACGACTTCTCTAGGGGGTTCAATGATGGAAGAACCATCTGCCATGTCATGAAAAGACCCTTCACCATCAAAGTTCAACTCATGTTCATCATTCTCATGATAAATAAAATTGCTATTATGATAGAGAAGGTCAAAGTCAACTTTAGGTTCATGTTCCTCATGGAATACTAGAGGTTCATTATGAAATGAATCTTCCTCCACATCATGAAAGCATGCTTATTGCTTAATATTGGATGTATCCTCATCAGAATCATCATAATTTACATTTTCGGTGAGATGAACAAGGTTGAAATCAAGTTTAAGGTCAAAACTATCATTTCTAATGTGGGGTTTAGGGTCTTCTTGAAAGAGCTAGCCATTGAATGGATAGACATGACATCGAGTTTCTTGTCCAGTCAAACAAGGCATAGGAACAATATCTTCACATGGATTAGGAATCACAAGTTGAAAACATGTATACACCCATCCATCAAAAGTAGCCTATTTTTCCTTCTTTAACCTGTATTGCCTCTTTGCCTCAAGGAAAATTTGGGAAGTTGAAGGATCATGGAGGCTTCCAAAGAAATCACACTATAGTTCAAATGAAAAAATCTAGGAAATTCATTGATGAAGTTCTCTAAGAGAGAAAGCCCAAGAATATTAGGGTTCCAGTCTTCTGCCTCTCCAAAAATCATAAGATGAATTAAGGAGGAAATATGGATGTCAAAAATTCCTTTTGATTGACAAAAATGAAGAAACTTGTTAACATGATTATGGGTAGACTTTGAAGGAATACCAGCAAAGATGGGGCAAATATTCCAGGGCAAGAATTTGGTTGAGACTTAGAAAGAGTTGCACATTCTTTGTAAAACAAAAAACAAAAGAGGTTGAACATAATCATTCCCCAATATGGTTTACATAATATTTCGATACTTTTATGATTAGATGTCACTACATTACCACATCAACATATCAAACTTATCAATGGATAATAATAAGTAAATGGTAACTTTAACCTAAGGTCTGTAGTCGCACGAGGGAGAGTTGAATCCATGCCAATAATAACGCAACTCAACTTTATAGATTGTCATGGAGTCACAACTCATTAGGAGGAGTCTTATAACTAGTAGCCCTAATAGAGAATAGGAAACGAAAACAAAGGACTAAAACACTTTCCTTATATTAAAAGAATTTGACTACAATAACTCTATTTGCAGGAAATATTAATGGATCATGGCTTGTCCTACTTGAAAATTAAATAATGAAACACTCGAAAGATATATTAAATAGGTGGAGCCATGCTATGCATGTTAATCATTTATTGTTTTCTTTAATTTTTGTTTGATGCACTGTTATCATTAAATTAAAGTCTTAATCATTTGCATAGTATACATGATTAATTTATAATCAATAAGAATTCATTAAGCAATAATTAAACCTTACTAAAAAGAATTAATTGACTTTTTTATTATGAAAAATTGATTTAACAAAATAATCTTAACAAGGATTAAAATTGTGACCTCCAAATTACATGACAAATGACTTTACAATTAAACCATATATATAACTTAAGTAAATGACCCTTTTTTATTATATAGTTTAATCATTGCATATGTATTCATTTTAAAAACTAAGAACAACATTACATAACATTAGAAATAGAACAATATATTGGAAAGACTCACAATAATAAAGGAAGAAATAAACACATTTGTAAAAAAAAACATAAGTAAAATCTTAGAAATAAAAGTAAAATTTAAACATTCTTTAAAAACATAAACCCAAATGCCATAAATCATTGGAATGGGATATGACCAGTAAAACATTTTTTTATTTATTTCACTATCATCATCTACCTACATCTCTAATAAGGATGAATATGTATAAGGATGAGAAAGTGATATATAATATATTTAAATGGATCAACGATGAACAAGAAAAATGTATCTGCATAACATTCACGTGGTTAATACCAATTTTAATGATGATAAAAATAAAAAATAAAAAATAAATAAAAATAAATATCTTTACGTTTCTAATGTTGTTAATCAATGGAACTCTACATCACATTATAAGATACACCGAGAAGAAGAATCCTGCGAACCAACAATATCATCACACAAGAAGATATTTAATTACTTTTTATAAAGTGGGAATCCCCTTGTTCAAACTTTTTTCGTGCTTCTTATAGATTTTGTTATGAAAATAAGTGGCTTCGATCTTCTTCCAAGGATCGTGACATTAATGCTCGTTATTTTCATTTTCTTCTTTCATTTTGACAATGGTCCAACGGGTAGATAAACTATTAAAAAAAATTCTAAACTATATTCCATTGACCTTAAGTAATTTAATATTATAGGTTGGTAATTTTGTATTTATAATGTATCTCACTTTTCTAAGAACTCTAGAAATCATCTCATGGCTATATATATGATGATGATGATGATGGTTAACATCCGCTGAGACCAAATAATGATCTATCGAACCTAAAGACAAATTATTTATTTTGATTTAAGATTTTATTCCTATGCTCAAAAAGCTTGGAGAGAAGCCTCCCGAGTTCACTATAATTTTGGCATTGTAAAAGGCTAGGAAGGTCAGTATTGTAACAAAGGTTGTGAAATTGAGATCTAATGTGGTTGTATGTAGGGCACTCTAAGAGGAAGTGGTTTTCATCCTCGATGCTCCTATTCTCACAAATATGGCAGATCCTTTCTATCCATGGCGTTTTAGGAACTACCCAGCGGCCAGTTTCACTATGGAGCTCATGAGAATTCGTTCTAATCTTTGCTATATTAATTTTCTTTTTTGAGCTAGATAGAATAGAGAGATACTTTTGATCTTCAAGGGTGGGGTTGATGACCTTCTTATAATAACTTAATTTTCTTTTAGACGCTAAATCTTTCTCACACCATAATTTTTTTTTGAACTTAGAAGTAACAATATCTTTAATGTTATTTATGTTTTGCAAAGCATCGTTCTCATTGATCTCCCAATAGTTTAACCAGGCCCTTGTGTCCTTATGCCATCCTCGGCTAAGCCTTAGGTGATTTTGGCTGGAATTTAAAGCTAGCTTAGGAAGTCTATGATTGTCTATGTTATTGAGCTTGTGCTTGTACATCAGAAAACTGAGCATAGCTAGGCTCTCAATAGAAGAAAGACCTGCCTCTATAAGGAGAATAGGATATGGCGTATTACTTTTAATTTTCAGGTTATAAGTTATAAAACGCTTCTGGATTTGCTCAATCTTCCTCCATGATTCTCTGGAGATGCTGCAGCCCCAAACTTCACAACCATATAAGATACATCTTTTGTAATTGCAATACAATGATATGGATCCTCTTTGGTGCTTTGCGAGCTTTTGACTTAAGTCTTGGCTTGATTGTGTAATATCATACTACCGCTTAAAACATATAAGAATGGGTGGATAGTGAATAACATGAATGTGGATATATGAAGACTCTTTTTACTTCTTTTCTTGCAATAGAATGATCTTATATAGATATCGCAAAGAGGTGGTGAATTCCCTTTTGACTTTAAACATTTCTAAGGGGGACCATCATATTTTTTTTTTTTTTATGATAAATCTATTTGTTTTCTGATTTATGACTAGCCATAAGAACATTTTTCGATAGGATCCATGGAGACTTTTTTTAATTTGGAGGAAGGAAAGGAATGTTTCTATTTTATTTCCATTCCATGAAGGTTAATGATGGAAACGTCACGCAATATAAATGGATTTGAGGAAATGAGTACACCTGCAATGGCCTGTGTAAATCTTAGATCGTTGATGTGCATCAACTTAATTATTCTTCAATTTCACTTTTTTTTTAGGTTTTATAATTTTTTTTATACCAAAAATCATAAATAATATTTTAGTGAGGACAATATTTTTTTAAGGTTTTACAATTTTTGGACACTTAGATTGTGAGGACATAGCCTAAATTTGTGTGGACATAGTCTAAATTTGTAATTCAAAGGATTTCGACAAAATTGAACCAAAACATATGACCCAACAATTTTCAACTTTCTTAGTTTTCTAAACAAATTTCTATATGTATCTTAGTTTTACAAATAACTTATTATATCTCCAATTTAAATCATTGGTATTAGGTTTTGTAATTTAAAACCTTTTATCCAACAATATTATGAATCATGTTAGAACACGAACCAAATTTTCTAATTTCTACAATTTAAATCAAACACAATTTAAGCCAGCTTAACTATTAATATCAGAGCTTAAATATTATATAGATGAGCTAATCATCGACAGAGAAGGGGGGTGGGGCATGGTAGGGAGTGGGTGGGGCATGGGTTGCCACTATCCCATTGAGTGCATGCGGCGAGGGGTGTTACAATGGTGATGTAGGGATATTAATGCAACATGTGCGAGACATTTTTTTCCCATTGTGTTTGATGAAAATACAACATTATTCTTTAAAGAGACAGATCAATGGATCTTGTGTGAAGAGTGAGCGATGAAGGTAAAAAATCATGTAGGCTCATCAATGAACACTTGTAGAGGAGTAGAATGTCATGAATCGAAGTGAGGCCTCGATGAAAGTATAGAAAGACAATGATTTAGAGTAAAGGTTGTTCGAAGTAGGGTTGGAATTTTGTATGGGTGTATAGAGTCGTCGAGTCTGAGGTAGAAACAACTCTCAGATAGTATTGCTTAGGCTAGTACCCATGATTCTTGAATTATTTGGGAAATCTTAGCGCAATGGTGGAAGTCTTGATAGGAATTTGGTCTATTTTGTTGCTAGAAATATACACATCATGTTCTCTAGTGATCCCATTTAGCTTTTTCCTCTCCTATCTCAAGGAATTTTGGGAAGTAATGTCGGTATTTGTTCATATCAATGGGGATGATTTCCAAAGAGATGAACATAATGTTTGGTTGTCTTAGTCACGAGTAAGAGTTGGATTTATATGTCTCTTCTTATTTGTGTCATGATGGGGAGGAGTTTGCCTCGAGTATTGGGTTGTTAATTCTTGCATTGGAGGCTTCGAGCTTCATAAGAGTTTGGAGTTGTGTTCTCTGAGCCAATCCAAGAGTGTTATTAAGTTGGTCGGATGGTTGAAGCGAGGTGCATGTTCATCTCTTGGTTGGTGGAGGGTGTGGTTTCGGGTGCAAAATACCCTTATGTTTTCAAGTTGTACTTCGACTCAAGGTTGCAAAAAGTGGGTCTATTTCACTCTAATTTTGAAAATTTTGTGTGTAGTTGTGGGCTAAACTTTCCTAGTAGAAAAAAATGCTTTGTAATTCGATAATGGGTGGTATCTGACACTACTATAAGTGAGCTATGTTTTTATTGTAACATTCGTTTGATTATTACTTTATATGGTGAGTTGTGAACATTGATAAGTAAAAGTGACTTAGGAGGCTGATCAAAACAAAGTGCTAGTCTTAAAAATAGACTATTGGTTACTTTATATCCAATCAGATGGGTTATAGCGGATTCTGTACGTCCTCACTTTACACTGAGGGACCGAATTTTCCCTTAAATACGACGGTCCCATGTTGACTTCCCTTAAGAAACAACACTTCACCTTATGCCTGTGAATCTCTTCTCTCCAGATCTAACAGTCATCACTCACCCTGATCAATAAACCAATCTTTTGATCCTCCACCATTGGTCAAAGCACGTTGGATCCAATGGTTCACAATGATATCAGCTGGGGAACTTGCACGATGCTTAACCACCCTTATGAAGCTGATAAGGAATATAATCCTTGGTATATAAAAGTTTGGGTCCGACTTCGAAGTTAAATTTTGGTGTCTTTATGGCCTGATATCTGTTGGATATCAGAGGCCATCAAATCCTACTACTTGTGGGTCTTTAGTTAGCATAAAGTTTAAATACAGGTGTAACCCCCGCCGTTGACTAGGGCCTAAAAGTTTGAAATTGAGATTGACAACTAGGAGTGAGCACGGGACTTCAGCCAAAGTCCAGTAACTTTGTACTCTTCTATCTTGGTAGTCTATTCCTCCACCATTAATACTAAATGACAGTGATTCACATATAACACTAATATTTAAAAATACAATGTGAAAACAGAGAAAATACCCGGTTAAGTTTCAGAACGCGGATTCACATAGGTAAATGAGAGTCTTCACCATAATTAACACACAGTTGTACACTGAATCAATTTCTTCAATATAAGAACAGTTACAGAGTCTTGGCCCTCTCGGCTCAATTACTACAATTTTATCAGACCTTTATCTCAAACTCAAAACCCTATCTATCACTCAACTCTCACCTCTTACTCAAATCTCCATCATCTCAGCTAATCCATTTCCATTACAATTTCTTCTCTTTTATGAGTCAAATCCTATTCTAACTTTACTAACAACTCGATCTCTATTTTAATCAATCTAACAATTAATTCTCCATTTTTAAGCTCTATTACACACCTATTCTAATAACTTATCCCTTAGTCTAAAATAAGTCAATTTCCTTACTATTACAATAATGGAGTAAAGATCATTTTTGAGAGCTCCAACCCTCTCTACCAGAACTGACTTTTGACCACTCGGGTCAGTGAAATTCAACTCACTTAGACACAACATGTGAACAAACCATCTCATTTCTCGCTAAGTCTAGATGCTCCTGCATTAAAAAGGGTGACATTGGTTGTTGGCACAAGAGGTTGTTGGAAGAATAAAGGTGGGCATTGGGGTACTTTTGTATCCCTTTTTCCACGATGGTTGGGAATATTTTTCATAGAATTGAGTAGCCTCCACGTGGGTAACCTTGGGGTCTTTGTATCTTTTCTTTCTATTTGTGGTCGGCATGGGGCATGTACTTCTTTGTCTAGACAATCAAATATATGGGATCAAAATGTATCTTTGGTGATTGAGCTAATCATGCAACATCAAGCAACTAGAGTGACGCATGGTATTGGATACTACCGAGAGCGAGATCAAATAAAACACTCCTTATAAACCATCACATCAAACATTTTTCTTCTTAAATTTGAAATTATTTAAATTTACATTTTATTTAATAATTAATACTAAAACTTAAATAATATTATTGAAAAAATTATTTAAGTTATAATAACTACACATTTCAAATTACTTAAATGAATTCTTATATTCAATTATCACTTAAATTATAAGAAACATATTAACCATCAAATTCTAATACCAACAACACCCCATACCAACACCACCCTAGATGATAGGAGAGCATTAAATAGAGCGTTACCATTATCTTTAAATATAGGAACTCCGTGAAACCGTGTTTTGAAGATGCCATTAAAAATGTCGTAAGGAAATATTTAATGGCTTCAAATCTTTTCATGCATCAGACCTTTTCTCTATCCTATGCTTATTTCATGTACATTATCGCATTGACATTAGTGATCACTCGTTATAATTCTTTCGAGTATCATGCAAATAGTGACATTTTGTTATTCAAAGCTAACATGGATATCGAAACATGATTAATTTTCATGTCTTCAGTGCTACTTTAATGCTAATAACCTTAATAATAAATATTTAATAATCATATAAATCACGGTTTAGATAATTAATGCATGACATGGTGTATATTTTATTCATCTGACTTTATTAAAGATTTTCATAATGAAGTTTAAAAAATATATTTTATTAGTTTTAAAAAACAATAGGTTTCTGTTCACCGCATAAATGAATAGTAAAACTTGTTAACTTGGCTAAATATTGATGTTATTTAGGGAAATATGTCGGATATGTCTCACTATCATCTCAATATAATTTTTTCTTCATATTTAATGTGGTCAAACAAATCTAAGGAATACCAAGTAAATCTCAAAAGATAAACAATATAACCAATTCATGACCCGATTCTTCATTAAGCATAAATTACCATAATCCAATTTATGGATTGGATGAATTAGAAACAAGTGGATTGTATGTCAAATTGGATTAGATGAATTTGAAGCAAGGGGATTAGATCTCAAATAATTTTTAGTATATTAGTATATGTACACTAAATGACCCGATTCTTCGAGATAAATATTTCATTAAACATAAATTAACATAATCCAATTTATGGATTTGATGAATCGAATGAGATGAATTAGAAACAAGTGGATTAGATTTCAAATAAATTTCAATGGATATGACTTCAAGTTGGTTGAAAATGCAAAATAGCAATAACTTAATCAATCAATGTAAATTTCAATGGATATAACTTCAAGTTGGCTCAATAATAATACTTTAGGTTATTTATGAAGGTCAGAGGCGTCATATTTATAGTTGGTAACATTTAAGAACAAACAAAACTCATTTTGATTATCATTTCATAATAAAATTCAAATTTCAAAATATGATAAATATGGTAGAAAATATAAATATATAGTAATTAATAATGGCATAGATTAAACGAAATATAATTTTATACTAAAATCTAACGTTATAATTTCAAGCAAGATTGTAAGTTTTTGTTATTTAAAATTTTGAATTTGTAAATTGATTAAGTGTTGTGAAAAACACTTGAGCACTTGAATTCTACAAATTAAACAACTTAAACTCAAGCCTTAAAAAACATCTATGAGATTTTGGAGGGGGGGCACGAGTGAGAGAGGTGATCATAGGCCTTTATAAAAATGTTGAATCAAAATATTCTTGGGTATTGGGATCAACCATGAAAAATCATGTTGAATATCTACCCTTATGGTAAGGACTAGAAATTGCATTGGCCAAAAACATCAAGGAACTCATGTTTTATAGCGATTCCATGTTGGTCATCCATCAACTAAGGAAAATCAAAGTGTCATCAATCCCATACTTTCCTTCAATTTTGAAAAGGATTCTAATTCAATTTAATAAGTAATTCTTTCATATATATGGACATCTTAATTCCAATGCCAATTCTTTGGCTATTAAAGTGGTTAATATAGAACAAGGAGAAATATTAATTCACCATGATAGCACTCATTTTTCTCCTATCCCATCATCAAAATACAGTTCATAGTTAGTCTTAACCACATTGTAAAGGGCCCTCAAAACGAAATATTTTTTCCATCCCTTATTATGGTCCACATTTTTGGCATACTAAATCCATTCATGTTGCTAAATCCTTCATGGTCATCTACGTTAATGCAATGGCTCCACATTATGAGAGGAATATCACATGGCATAGGATTTTTCTAAGTTCAAAGTGATGGAGGATCAGGTGGCCAATCTTAAAGTCCAAGATGGTAGCAAGGTCATCATTTGTGGGGTCACTCTTGATCTTTGGGAAAATTTCGTGCACAAGGAGGAAATAGTCTTAGGACCAATGGATAGAGCTACATCATGGCACTCTAGTGAGCCACAACTTTGAGTCTTAGTTAGTTCCCTTTCGTAACTTTTCATTTTATGTCAATATGTGAATTGTTTAGGGGTTTTATGTCACATCTATAGTAGGATATGTAATAGAATAGATGGGAAGAATAGTTACAAAAATAGTCTCCTCCATTTTGGAATTGTAACACCCCTAGTCGATTATTCTTCATTTTTTATTATTTTATTCTATGTTAACTAAAAAGTTAAAGAAAATTTTTAGAAAGGCTAATTGATGTAACTATTTATATTTTGTTGGAAATAAATAAAAATAAATTTATTGATGTATTTAACACTATTGAAAATGTGTTAAGGCCTTCTAGATGGAACTTCACTCCTAACTGTAAGGGAAAAAATTGGAATTAGTTATGCCCAGTAAGAGGGCAGAAACAAAAGAAAAAAAATCCATTGTGCATTATTCAATAGAAGTAGTACAGGACAAACCAAAGGACAAGAAAGAAAAGAAAAGTCAGATGGTTCGAGATAAGTTCCATGAATTTAGTTTTGTATTGGAATCCCATGGGAGAGTAAGACAATGACTCCAAATAGAGAAATATTGGTTGAACCCAACAGAAAAAGAAATCCATTTCTTAAGGGTTCAAGAGAAATATATCCATTTAATTTCTGGGACTATTTCTCCAACATAGAGGAGCAAAGCTAGTGGGTAGTTGGTTGGCAAAGAATAGCTTATAGTTGGGAGAAATGTGATATCCCTTTACATATTTTTAGAGAAAATAGAAAAGTATTATGTTGAGATTAATGTTAGAATTTACTAAATGAGGTAGGAGAGTAGAATAAACAATAATTTGGAAACTGTACAAAATGTGAATAACTTATTATTCTCAAAAATAATTTAGAATGGTATAATACTAAAGTATAATAGGTGAGACTGCATCAATAATTTGTAGCCCACTATTTGCAAACAAGGTGAATTCCATATAGAGGTTTTTGAATGCGTGCACATATCAGTAAAGGGGTTGTTTTTTTTAGAAAAGTAGGGTGGTTTCCCCTTTTGAATAATGTTTCTAAATGTGTTCGTTAAGTAGATGAGAAAAAACTATATTTAATGACGTAGTTCAAGCAATAATTGTACAAAACAGCTACACAAAGTAGAATATATTTTTGTGTATGTGTGGAGGAAGGGTTAAAAAATGTAGTGGGAACCTAGGTTAGTTAACACAATAATAGTGGATAATTGAAATCCACTTCATCTATTGGTAGCACTACTAGGTTCTAGACAGTTAGGTCTTAGGAAGAGAGGGCAAGTCCCATGATAGGACTCACTAGGTTTCCTGGATTGTGACATTGATAATATATATATATATAGATAGAGAGAGAGAGAGAGAGAGAGAGAGAGAGAGAGAGAGAGAGAGAGAGAGAGATGAGTATATAACATGTAAATGTTGGTAATATCTCTTATTATTGAATAAAAATATATAAAAAGGAAAGGAAAATAGACATATGATATTGTAACTAAAGGAAATATGCATGAATGTGAACAATAAAAGGCATGTTCTTTTTTAAAGGAAATAAGATTGTTATATTATGTTTTTTCCTTTAGTAACCAAGAAACACTATACGTAATTGGAAATTTCAAAATTAGAAATCTAAGTAAGTTCTATTGCATGTAACACTACAAATTATAAAGGATAATCTTGAAATATCATTTATTTCTACATCAAAATTGAAAAACTAAAAATGCAAGAATGAAATTCTAGTTGCAGAAGCAACCTTCACAAAAAAAGTGCTATATTTTACATTGTAATATCTTGCAAAGCTAATTAGTTCTCTAAAAAACTAATTTTATAGGTTGTAAGACATATGCCACAAAAAGTAAATTGATATAAACAATCCCCAAAATTGGACTAGAGTTAAATCCAAAGAGACCCATTTCAAATATAATGAATAAACATAGTCTTGATAGTGAATAAAATCAATTACTGAATAATAAACTGAGAATAGTCTTACATACAATCTTGTGAAGGAACAAGTTATACTATCAATTAACCAAAAAAAATAAATAATACATAAATAGATACATTCGAAATTCTATACACTAATACCACTACCAATAAGCTTTGAATACACTAATAGAAAATGCTCTAGGTATGAATCCTAAAATTCAAAAACTAATGAAAAGCATTCTTGGCCCCTACTCAAAGTACCCTAAAAAGGAGAATGAGGCTCATGAAAAATTGGTTAATTGAAGTGTAAAACTCCATAGGTTGAAAACCTTTAACAACAAGTTGCATTAGAAGTTATCCCTTAAAAGAAGAAGTGTGGACCTATGGAGGACACCAAAGAATTAGAGGGAAGGCATGACAAATACCAATAAATGAGGAATGAAATGGATGTTAAGAGCCACCACATGGCAACAAATATTAAGAGGCATGTTCATACCTTTAAAAAATTCCAAAGACAATGTAATGTGACTTTCATCTCTAAGATTTATAGAAAACATTCTTATTTGAAATAATGTAATGTTAATATTGCAAGTAGCGAAAGGAAGTTAGCTTTATGCTAGAATCTAGCTCAATTAAAGTGACCATGGAAATAGGAAAATATTGGAACCCTTTAAATTTGATTCGGCTGGTCGGATAATACATGTTTCATGTCGATCATTTCGAAGGACCACAAGCTGCAATAAGAGGCATTACAAGAAAATAAAATTAACTTTGTGGCAAGAGGAAAGGCATAGCCAAAAAGAAAATGTAATAGCAACCTAGAGAGCGACTATATAAGTTGTTTCCATAAAGAGAGTAATAACTTGACCTGTAATTGTGAAAACCTTGGTTTGCTGGAAATTTCACCTCTCTTCAATCCTTAAAAGTCTAAAAACTAGAGCCAAACTGAGGTACTAAAACTATAGAAGAAAATTGACAAGTTAGAATTTAAGAAACCCTTTGTAATTGCATAGCTTGCTACCAAGCAGTGAAACGAGAAAATGAGGCAGGCTTGATGGTGAGGGGTGAGGGTTGTTGCACAATAAAACCTCTAAGTTAATTTAGTGGTCGAAGCTTAACTTGCATGAATTTTCGATCATTGGAAGGTCAGGGTGCCACAATTACTGACAATTTTTTCCAACATCTTCCATGTAAGGGCTTATCATGGTTACAACTTGAAGGGTATAGATCCTTCGAGCCTTAATTGAGACAGTTTTAAAGTCCCATCAGACACAACAATATTAATGTTTTCATAAGCTCACAATAATAATACAAGCGATTTGATGTTAATTTTGATAAACCATACCATTAAAACAGAAAAATTATTATGAGTTTTATAATACCATTTCATCTCCGTTGGAAACTCGGTCACTACTTAGAGGGGGAGTGAATCATAAGTGGTGGCACATACAAAATTTTATAGAACAAATTATCCATTAAACCATGTATAACTAAAACATATAAATTGAGATGAAAGTATCAAACATAAACAATATACCATAAAAATATTCAACACAAAGGACATGTGTATTTTTGGCAGAAAATCCTCCTCTAAGAAAAAAACCCACCCTTCCTACTGTTGTGGTGCATAAAATATTTTATTATGCTAATTAAAGCCTTTACATAGATATTTAGTTGGCTATTATCAAATGAATATCTCTTTATCACATGGATATATGGATAACGATTTACTGGAATCCACCATGACTAATGGTCCTCACCTAGTTACTCTTGAGCTATGACACAACCCTACAAATTTCTATCTGCTGGAAGCTACCATGACCGATCATCCCCACCGAGTTTCTTCCGAATTATCCAACTACCATTGGATGTGGAAAACTTCTCCTATATCGATTTCATGAAAGTCGTCCAAATATTCTCCTCTATGTGGTTCATATTTCATGCATTTTTAGAATAGAGTTGAGAACTTCTTAACATGAACACTACAACAATAATCTCTTGAAGGAATGGAATTAACAAATTAACTAAAACTTCTCACAATTCAATGCTACACTCAAACAATAAACTAGAGAATATACGAGGAGAAAACAATTTCCAAATAAGACTGAAATCAAACTCTTTTTCATCTCCTCGCTCACTACAAAAATGCTACCTAAAACACAGTCACGCTATGTGCCGCAAAAACTGCAAACTACTTTAGAAAATCTTCTTCACAACTCTCACAACTCACTACACAATAAACCAAACTATCTTTGAGATCTCTTTATTATATAGATTAACTAAGGTTCTCATGTCAATAATTACCAAGAACTACTGAGCTCCACAAAATGTGTTCATATGCTTGCTTTGACATAGGTTCAAGTCATTGACTTCATCAAGGCACTCACTCGACTTTATGATGGATATTCTCAAGTTTAACCACTTTCTAGGACATGGTTAAGGTTTCTCAAACTTTTTCATAAAATTTCTGAACACAAGCCATCACCAAAACACTTAAGTTAGTTGATATGCATGAGGAATCTAGAGTAAAATCATTCAAAATTATTTAACACTACATTTTCTTTGTTGGACTATGTTATAAATTAGGTTCTCAAGCCATGGCAAGTGTTAGTAATGTTGTATTGTCCACTACTAGCCTGTCTTACCTCTCATTAGATCTCCTTCAATATGGAATCTACCAATTCTGCTTTGGGATGATGCTTGATACATCATGACATGCTTTCTCAAGCAATATCATCTGATGAAAACAAGCATAGGTATTCGTACAAGGTCATCCAAATCATGGGAAAATAGAATACATTAGGTGACCTTCATCAACTCATCCAAAACTTATCCAACATCTCCAAAACCTGCATCAGCAAAATCAACTGTACAAATACCTCTAGCATCTGTAGCAACATCATCAAGTCATAAAAAAATCCCGAAAACCTATAGAAATATATCCAACACTTCCAACACACGTAGAAGCATGTCAACCACATGTAGCAACATTTCCAACACCTGCAATAGTAACATCAAGTCATCCAACTTCCTCCAACACTTGTAGAGGAATGCCCAATACTTGTGGCAACATCAATATGTAACAAGCCACCATAAACATGCCCTACAACCATCTCTACTTAGCTTCAAAATCCTACAATAAGTCATGCCACAATGAAGTTAAAATCAATGGCAACTTACAAGACCAACAAGTGAACCACTTCAACAACCCAACACTCAGCACACCCATCATGAGGAGGACTACCAACATCATCATGTTGACATAACACATATGAAAATCAACACCATAACCATGTTGACATCAATACCAACACTACAATGACAACAAACTCTTCCTTTAGTATTTATGTCAACATCAATATTATCTCCAACATTTGAGGTTAATATCCATACAGTCTCCAACTTTCAAGTTGTGACACTGAAGATGATCTCTATCAGTCCAATTCATGCCCCCCTTTGAAATCAATGGAAAACGTCCATACCAACGCAGAAGAAAGATTACAATAATGGTCCAGATGAGAGAAATATCTCATTCAGGATAAGCACGTAAAATGAGGAGCTCAATTTCCAATAAGTCTCTAGCTAGTGCCATGCAATATCTGAAACTAAACATGATTTCACTGAATTCCTCCAAATCCTCCGCTCTATGTGGTTCTTGTTTCATACGTTTTCAGACTAGAGCTAAGAACTGTTTAACATGAACACTACAACAACAATCTCTTCAAGGAACAAAATAAAAACCTTAAATTACACTATAGATGACATCACAATCCCACCAAAGACTACAAAATATAATCTAATCAACAAGTTAACTAAAACCCAATAAGAAAGAAGTAAAACTTCTCACAACTGAATGCTACATTCAGACAATAAGCTGGAGAATATAAGAAGAGAAAACAATTTCCACATATGCTTGAAATAAAATTCTTTTTCATCTCCTTGCTCAACCCCATTGGAAATTTGGTCAGTGCTTAGAGGGGGAGTGAGTCATTAGTGCTGGCACATATAAAATTTTATCGAACTAATTATTCATTAAACCATGCATAATTGAAACATATAAAGAGAGATTAAATCACCAAACACAAACAATATTCCATGAAAATATTCAACACAAGGGACATGCATATTTTTGCAGAAAATCCTCCTCAAATAAAAACACCCACCCTTTCTACTATTGCGGTGCATAAAATATTTTATTATGCTAATTAAAACCTTTACATAGATATTTAGTTGGCTATTATCAAATGAATATCTCTTTATCACATGGATATATGGATAACCATCCGTTGGAAGCCACCATGACCAATGATCCTCACCAAGTTACTCTTGAGCTATGAAATGATCCTACAAACTTCTATCTGCTAGAAGCCACCACGACCAATCATCCTCACCCGGTTTCTTCCAAATTATCCAACTACCATTAGATGGAAAAAACTTCTCCCTATATTGATTTCATTGTAGTCCTCCAAATCCTCTCCTCTATGTGGTTCTTATTTCATACATTTTCAGAATAGAGCTGAGAACTTCTTAAAATGAACACTACAACAATAATCTCTTGAAGGAATGAAATCAAAACAAAAAACTACACCAAAAGTTGCATCACAATCCCACCAAAGATTGCATAATCTAATCTAATCAACAAATTAAAAAAAACCTAATTGGAAAGAAGTAAAACTTCTCACAGCTGAATGTTGCACTCAAACAATAAACTGGAGAATATACGAGGAGAAGACAGTTTCCAAATATGACTAGAAATAAAACTATTTGTCATGTCCTCGCTCACTGCGAAAATGCTACCATAAACACACTCACGCTATGTGCCACAAAAACTGCAAACTACTTTAGAAAATCTTCTTCACAACTTTCACAACTTGCACACAATCCTCTTGTTTCACACTCACTCAACTCACTATACATCCAACCAAACTATCTTTGATATCTCTTTATTATATAGATTAACTGAAGTTCTCAAGTCAATAATTACCAATAACTACTAAGCTCCAAAAACCGTGTTCATGTGCTTGCTTTGACGTAGATTCAACTCATTGACTTCATCAAGCCACTCACTCAACTCTCTAGGACATGGTTAAGGTTTCTCAAACTTTTTCATAAAATTTCCAAACACAAGCCATCACCGAAACACTTAGGTTAGTTGATATGAATGACGAATCTAGAGGAAAATCACTCAGAATAAAGTAACACTACATTTTCTTTGTTGGACTATGTTATAAATTAGGTTCTCAAGCACTTTCTATAACATGGTTAGGTTTTCTCAAACTTTTTCATAAAATTTCCAAACACAAGCCATTAGAGAAACACTTAACTTACCAGATATGCATGGGGAATCCAAAGGAAAATCACTCAAAACATGTTAATGCTACATTTTCCTTTTTGGACTACATTATAAACTAGGTTCTGAAGCCATGGCCAGTGTTAGTAATGCTCTATGGCCCACTGCTAGCATGTCTTACCTCTCATTATGTCTCTTTCCATATGAAATATGCCAATTCTTGTTTGGGAGGATGTCTGATACATCATTATCTCTTTTCTCAAGCAATCTCATCTCATGGAAACAAGCATAGGTCTTAGTACAAGTTCATCCAACTCATGGAAAAATGGAATACAATAGGTAACCTTCATCGGCTTATCCAAAACTTTTCCAATATATCCAACACCTGCATGACGATAATCAACCTATCCAACTACCTCTAGCATTTGTAGTAGCATCATCAAGGCATAAAAAAATCTACAACACCTATAAAAATATATCCAATGCTTCCAACACATGTAGCAGCATGTCCAACACATGTAGCATCCTTTCCAACAGGTGCATTAGCAACATCAAGTCATCCAACTTCCTCCAACACTTGTATATGAACCTCCAATACTTGTAGAAACATCAATCTGTAACAAGTCACCATAAACATGCCCTACAACCATATCTACTTAGCTTCAAAATCCTATACTAAGTCATGCCACAATAAAGTTAACATTAATGCCAATTAAAAAGACCTACAAGCGAATCACTACTACAACCCATCACTCAACACACTCATCATGAGGAGGAATACCAACTTCATCATATTGACATAAGACATACAAAATCAAAACCATAATCATGTTGACATCAATGCCACACTACAATGACAACAAGCTCCCCCTTTATCATTTATTTCAACCTCAATATGATCTCTAACGTTTGAGGATAATTTCCATACTCTCTCCAACTGTGAATTTGTGACATTAAAGATGATCCCTATCAATCCAAATTCTCAACCCCTTTGACACCAATGGAAGATGTCCATACCAACACTGAAGAAATATTACAATACTAGTTTGGAAGAGAGAAATATCCCATTCAAGATAAGCATGTATAAGAAGGAACACAATTTCCAATAAGTCTCCAGGTAGTGCCATGCAATCTCTGAAACTAAACATGATTCCCCTAAGCATATATTGGGGATTCAAACACACATAGGTAGCAACATATCCTCTCTCCATGCAACAACAACATCACAACTCATCTATCCAAATACATTTTAGCAACAACATGATACATCAACAATAGAAAACATGAGAATTAAAATGCATACACTAGATGAGCCAACTCCAACAAATGACCAAATCTCCATGGTAGCTACATATAGATGCCATAAATTTGATTTAGTAGAATAAAATATCACCTAATTCATGCAAACATGCTAATTCTACTAGAAAATACACGGTAGCAAAAACAAAAGCTAACTCAACATCTTTCACGCTCAAAACTTATGTCAAATGAGAACAATAAGATCCTCGAAAGAGAGCACAATGCCAACCATCTGCAACACCAATAGGAAACAAAAATGTTCCCCTTAAATGTGTGATTCTATATCAAACCTGATGATGTGCATAAGGCTATTTATGTGGCTATCATGTTTTTAAGTATACCCATTAATATTATCATGTAGTTTCTCCAAAATAATCAATAACAAGAATAATTGATACAAACCAAAAAAAAATGTAATAAGAATATATCAGAAATAGAAATAACATTCCAAACCTAATGAACTCCCCCTAAACAAATGCATCTCTCAATATGTTGATTTTTCTTCAAGCACTATTTTCGAATATGGTTGTACCTCCCGAGTTTTACATGTATCTTAAGATGGAACATTGTGCTCCCCCTAAGACCATACAAGCCTCAGTTTTTGGTGGGAGTCCGTTGAAACTCCTTTCTCCTCCAAAATTTCATATCATGATATTCCTTGTTTCTATGCAGTTGGCCTTACATGTTCTTCCCTCTTTAATTAGATCTTCAGTAACAAATGTAAAATTGCAATCCCTGACCTTATGGACAATATTGCCACACACAAAAGTGTTGGAAATAATACTAAGGGGGGAATGAATAAGTATTATCAAATCAATAATTTAATTTCCCAAACAGATTTGTATATGCTACTTCAACTAAGTGAACTACCGTGTATACACGACTGTAATTAAAGCAACCATCGTATATGCAGACAACTTTTGATTTACCAATTTGTCATTCATTGAAATTTAACCGATATATCATAGATTTATTAGATAGTGCAGTAACAACCTAATAAAGCATCACACATAAGAAACACATATGAACACCAAGATATAAGGTGAAACCCAATATTAGTGAAAATTGCTTGTTGCTATCATCTCCGTCTTATTTTAATAATAATAAGAAAATTTGTTTACAATCTTGTACTAGTGTAGACTTATACCAGTACGTAGGCTTCTACCTATAGAAGGTTACAACCTTCTCACGTTCTCCAGCTTCTACTGCAAGGGAGCTACAACCCCCTGACTCTTGTACTAACCGATATGTTCACTAGTACCTAGGTTCCAACCCATAGAAGGCTACAACCTTCTCTTTTTTTCCAAGGACCATGTTTCATAAATTTTCAAACTGGATCCATCAACAACATCATAACTACAATTCAATCATCAAATACATCTGCATCAACCAATCACTGAGACTCAATCATCACTTTTTGAATCAACCACAACAGAATCAATCAATCACTTTGAGAACCCATCACAATCAATCTGATCATTCAGAATACTATCACCAGAATATAGTAACCAGAACCCAAACCAGAACCCAGAGCCCTACAACAGCAAATAGAAACAACTGAAACATACTTTATAAGGTATACACTACTTCCATGTGTCGAACCTACATGTATATGTGCTTTTCTCAAATCCAACGAACGTATACATCTGAAAAAATTAATTCATAATTCCACAACTATTCCAGACTTGAGTTATACCCAGATCATAATATTTACAGAATAACACATGCGTCAGTATTCAAATATAGACTATACATGATCGAACCACATAATGATAATTCATTTCAAGCCTTAAGATCCTGAGCCATCATTAGATCTTATCCTTCATCAACCGTTAAGGTTCATCCTTGGTTTAGATCAAGCACAACACCATAAGCCAATAACCTGCATACTAGATCTCACACATCATCAGATATTTGATACTTGCACTCCTAGACCTATGATCTTCTCCTCCTTTTATAGTTTTAGGCCTTTGTAAATACCATGGACCAAAACCACTTAGGACCAATACCTTGGGTCAAATACCCAAGGTCAATACCTTGGACTACATACCTTGGACCAATACCATCGACCAAATACCTCAGACCGAAAACCTAGTTTTCCAAGATATACGTGCTTTTCCTTGTGTGAAAGTGTATGTGTACATATATGCTACTTGTGGTAAGTGAACCTTCGTGTATATGCATCTTGGTCAAGGTGAACCTGTGTATACCTCTCTTTCTTCATTTTGTGTAGCCTGATCTATAATTTTTTGTTGTTAACCTGTTTTACTGTGATCTTTCATCTCAGTGAGTTGCCATCAAGGACAACACATGTATCATAATGCCAACAATCCCCCATGTTGGACTTGATCACAAAAACAACACCAAGTCACTCTCCCACTTTGACATCGAGGGAAAAGCATCATGATCCCCTTGAGTACATGTTGAATTCTCTGATATGCTGAAATGTACTAACTAATCTCCCATGATTGAGTCCATGCTCCCCCTGGGCACAAGCAAAGTCCACAAAAATATTTTCTAAAAGAATAACATGACTCTATATATACATCGCCAATGACCTTCATATCACCAAGCACTCATACATACATCCATCTCCCAACCAAGTGTGGATATACCAAATTTGACTAATCCACCCAACCAAGTGGGGATCTACCAATTGTTTATACATGAAAAAAACAATAAATAATACATCATCCATCCCATGTGAAGTGGGGATATCATCTGTCCAAGAGGACCCATTCAAATGTATGAGAAGACATATCGACCCTAGAATTTTACATGACTTGAGCAGTCAATATCTGAAGCCAAAGCTGGACTTAGCAACCATAATGCCAAGAATGTTGAATGTACGTGAAGGTTAATGCTCCCCCTGAACTGGTGCTACCTGTGCATTGTTAACAGGTTAAAGATCAAGGCATTTTTGTTAGTAAGATAAAATTAATGAACAAAGCATATCATCAATATCAGTTAGAGCACCCATATCAGAGCCTGCCCCACTGTTTTTCTTATCTGTAACATATATGCTCCTTGACCCACAAAAACCTGTGTATAACCACCTTTTTTTGAAAAATTTGATTTAACAGCAGGATGATGCAACGACTACTCTCAGCTTTTGTCTGAGGTAATCAAATGTCTCTCTGTGCAGTGGTTTAGTGAATATATCAACAACCTGTTCTTTGGAGGGAACATATTCCAATTTGATCTTTTGTTCAAGCACTTGTTCACGTAGAAAATGGTATTTGATGGATATATGCTTTGTCTTGCAGTCTATGACTAGATTCTTAGAGATACCGATGGTACTTGTATTATCACATAGAATGGAGATGGGTGGAGTGCATGTGATATGAATGCGTTGAAATGTTTGCATCATCCAAAGTCGTTGTGTGCAATAAGATACAGCAGCCACATATTCTGCTTTAGCTGTAGATAATGTAATTGAACTTTGTTTCTTGTTGAACCAAGCCACTCACCTAGAACCCATATAGAATGCACCACCACTAGTGATTTTTATGTCATCAACACTTCCTGCCCAATCTGCATCTGTATATGCATGGAGAGTAAGATTTGTATCTCTAGGTGTTGGGTCCCTATAATACTAGTGATTACCCCATTACTATTGTATTTATACAACCTTTTTTATATTGTTGTGCCCCTATTACCCCCATATTGTTATTTTTGTGCCCCATAGAATCCCTCTATTG
>APFE031752456.1:162346-176397 GCA_000404065.3 Pinus taeda | reverse complement strand
GGTCTTTATTAAAGTGGGGTGAATTAAAAAATAGAAAGTGAGATTTAAATGAGCATTTAATCTCAGCCGTTGATCTCAATCTATTTCAGCCATTGGATTTAGGGATCACCCAAAAGTCACTTAGGGTTAGATTAAAGGAGGAAAAGGAGGAAAATGTCATTCATTATTTCATGAGCAGATTGAGAGAAGGAGAGCAAGAGAGCAAGGGAGATTTCTGGACAGGGAGGAGAAGGAGACAGTAGCTTGGCACACATTCCAAGGCAGCAGTTTAGCAAATCTGTACAACTGAGTTAGCACACAGTGAAAGGCAAATTTTGGCACGATTTTCTAGAAATCCGTACAACTGTTTGCACAGAAATCGAGGAGCAGTTGGCACATAAATCGAGGAGCAGTTTGCTGGCACATTTTCCAAGGAAGGCTGTACAGCAAGTGGCTATACTTTGGCATGTAGATCGAGGCAAATCCATACAACATATTGCTGGGTTTTTCTGCATGCAAATCGAGGTCCATATAGCATATTTATGGCAGCCTGGCACACATTTCTAGGCAGGCTGTATAGCAACATTTAAGGCTGAAAGTGGGCACGAAAATCGAGGAGGCCGTACAACATTTATTGCTGTCCTGTTTTGCTGTTTGCAAATATTTTCCAGTTCGCTGTGAGGCACGGAAAACGAGATAAGTTGTAAAAGTTTGCTCGCTGATTTTTTGCTGAATATTTCTCACTGTAAAAAGCATTTTCAGAAATAAGAAAGAGCTCTCGAACTGGTTTTCCCCAAGAGTTGTAGGGGGTTTTTCTAGGCTCACCTTAACCAAAAATCACTGTGTTTAAATGTGTTTAATGGCTATTTGTACCTGCTGATTTTTTATTTCTGCATTTTCCAGCATTCTGTAAAATTTCCAGAATTTGTGTTTTTAGAAAAATTTATTTTTTATAGTTGTTGAATGTATGGATATGGGAAATGACATTTAACTATTTTGGAGAAATAAGGTGAAATTGAAAACCGGGGTGGGAAATGAATTTTTTTTACAAATAGACCTCCGGTGCTATAGATGAGATGTGTCAATTGACATGGTCCCCAATGGACCATCCTGCAACTTGATACAAATTGCCAACCCTGAACCCATGAGTAAAAGCATTTTTGAAAATTCTATTTCCAAAAAGTACCTTTCCATCGATGAATGCCACCCTGAAACCTTTTGACTTCCATCGCTGAAATGGACACCAGGTTCTTCTTGCAATCAGGTACATAAAAGAGATTCTTGTAAATGAATCAAGTTACCCTCATTCAGTTGAGGGGTAACACCCTTTCTGGGATAGGTGGCATCGGCTCCAAGTATAATCTCACAAATGTTTCCATCTCGACCAAATTAGAGAGAGAGCACCCTTCTATTCGATGGAGTGCCTTGAAGCACTACAATCAATAAGCCAGATTCCGAAAGAATCTGAAGGAGAGGGCCAATACAAGATAACACTTCTTTATCTTATCAGAAACAACATTTGATTCTTCATACCTGGGGTTCCTTGCTTTCTTGAAGGGTCAACCATTACCTTGATGACCTGCGCTGTCATTCCTCTGATCATTGAAGATGTCCCTGGAATGATTGTTATCATCATCAAGTGATGTGTCCCTGCCATTTAGACACTACTTTGCATGATGGTCGAACTTATTTCAACCAAGGCATCTGCCTTTCCTTCCTCCCTTAGATCTAAACTTCCCATAGAAGTGATCTTCAAGCAAGCCATTAGAAACTTCCGTTGCGCCATCGAGATAATATTCTCTGCTTCGACTTCACCCTTGGTGAATTTGAAGAGGGATGAGGAATCCATTGATCCTTTTGTCCTTTCCCAACTGTCTTCGGTGATTGCTCTTTCACTCTTGCTTGGGCATTGTCTTCACCTCAGCTCTGATACCATGTTAATTTTAGGTATGTTCTATGCTTAGAGCAATTTATTTCAATTTTCACATATCTTTCCAGATTAGCAATCACATGAGCATTAAAGTAAACTACAGATAGAACATAAACATAAATCGTAGAAGACAAGCCAAGACAAGAGGACACAAGATGTGGCACCAGCTAGGGACAAACCCCAATGTGGGGAAACCCTTGATCAATTCTTCTTATATTCTTCAATAGTTCAGCAGAAATAGATAGTACATGTACATCAGAAGTCAACACTTTGACTTGACAAAATAAGAGCAGAGATCTTCACCATGAAGATGAGGTTGCAGATTTGAGGACATGGACTGCAGTTCTGAATTTGGATGAAGGCAAACATTCTTCCAAGGTAATTCCATCACCATGCTGCATCCAACATCAAACTGCATCTCATCATGCTGTATCCTACATCATGCTGCATCTAATCATGCTGTATCTCATCATTGCTATGCAACACTTCATTACTATGTTACACCCAACATGCTGTCATCTACAAGCTGCATACTGCAACACAGTCATGGAACAACCTTCGTTGCTTGCTATGGCTTGTAGCCTAGCAAAGCAGCTAGCTCTAACTTGTAGATATGATTTAGCAGAGGTACCTAACTGTACCTCATCTGAGACATCAAACCTCCGAGAAGGACATCCTAAACTGTCCTCTATAATGTGGATCTCTGCTCCATCCATGACTGCATTAGTCACCTAGATCCTACACCCAAGGTTGTAGCTTGTTTTCACTTGCTCCCACAGGCTGCATAAACTTCTGTCCATGCATGGACAATCTTCCATCTAGCACAAACTCAACATAGATGCAACATGCATCTTCCCCTTGATTGATATATCTCTGCTGCAATTTAAGGTCTGGTTAGGGCAAGATGACAATCATCTTCTGCCCACTCAAACATACCCAATCTTCCTTGAAATTGCTGCGGCCTTTCCTTTTATTCTTGCTGAGCTAAACAACTCCCTAAAATAGAGTCTTGACCTCCTTTAACAGTTGCCCAAAATGACCTGCGGCTGTATTAAGACTTCAGTACTCTGCGGCTCTTTAAGTCAGCCCTTAAGTGACCCTAGAATCCTTCTATGAGCTGCGGCTTCCTTTTCCCTCAACTTGGACCTGTGTAGAGGAAGAAACTAATCCAAAACAGTCCTGTCATTCCTCACGTCTTGCCCTCTTCTTGATTGCGGATTAGGGCCTTCCTTTTGCTGCAGATTAGGGCTCTTCTAGCTGCGGATAATGGCCTCTTCTAACTGCGCATTAGAACTGACTGTGGCTAGTGCTTCTTGGATCTGGGCCAGATCTTCTTCAAGACTGTGGCTAGATGGTCTTCTTGCATGATTGTGATTAGGGCTGCGTATAAGACTCTTCCATGATCCTCCATGATTGCGTCTAGATCTTATTAGGGCAGCGAATTAGGCTCCTCTATGGTAGTGTATAGATCTCCTCTTAGCTGCAAGACGATCTCCTCATAAGACTACAACTAGGGCATCTTAGGTTCAGTGTCTAGGGCTTCTCCCTCTAGATCTCTTTAGCCACCAAACCCAAAACAAGTGGAGAGAGATCATGAGTGAAGTGAGTGTTAGAAATGACTCTAAGTCATCTCCTTTTATACTAAAATGTTGAGCACTTGTGGGGTTTATTTGGTTGCTGGCCGACCTTGACGATATGTCCAATAACACAAATAAATTCATATCTCCATGAATACTTATCGGAATCGGATGATCTTTAGATCAATCCTACACCTCTCGATGACAGGGATCCAAGAAAAATATCAACTACCATAAATAAGATGACCCACATTGAGTTTGGCCCTAGTTTCCAAATTTAACAAAGAAGGACAAGCAGAAGAGCATACACTTGGGACAAGTACAGTGACCTGTACTAGTATTTCCTCAGAGGGAGGAAATATAGATGCGTCTCAACAGACAACAACAAAGTGAGGAGGAAGAATTGGTTGAACCTCCCACCACTAGTGGTAGAACGAGCAGAGAAGTGTGGCAAACACTGAGGGATGCAGAGGAGTTTGTTGGAGCTCCTAGAGCCGAGAAAAGGCAACGCAGACAACCAGATAGATACAAAGCATTGGTAGCTCAGGTTGCAGAGCCCTTCGGCTTTCAGGAAGCTGTTCAACACCGAGTGTGGGTGGATGCCATGGTGGAAGAGTACAACTCCATCATGACGAATGATGTCTGGGAAGTAGTACCTAGACCGAAAAATAAATTAGTTGCAGGTTCCCGATGAATCTACAAGATCAAGTATGCTGCAGACGACAACATAGAGAAGTACTAGGCAAGGTTCGTGGCAAAGGGGTGTGCTTAGAAAGAAGGGATAGACTATGAAGAGACCTTTGCCCCAGTTGCTCGTTACACCTCTATTAGATCTGTTATATCCCTAACAGCTCAAATGGGATGGGAGATTCACCAGATGGACGTCAAGGCAACATTCTTGAACGGGGTGATAAAAGAAGAGATGTATATAGAACAACCCGAAGGTTTTGAAACTCATGAGAAGAAGTCTCATGTTTGTAGGTTAAAGAAAGCCCTGTACGGGCTCAAGCAGACACCTAGAGCATGGTATGGTCGAATTGATAGTTACTTGCAGTTGTTGGGATTTGTCAAGAGTGATATTGATCCCAATCTCTACTATTTACTGGTAGAGAATGAGCCACTTATTTTGGTACTATATGTAGATGACCTACTTCTAACTGGATCATCTAGGCTCATCTAGGACTACAAGAAGAATCTTGAAGTCGAATTCGACATGAATGACTTAGGATTGATGCATTATTTTCTGGGGTTGGAAGTTTGGCAAAAGAATGGGGATATCTTCCTTATTCAAGGAAGATATGCTACAGAGATTCTGAAGAGATTCAAAATGCAGAATTGCCGACACATCACTACTCCCATGATCACCAACTGGAAGAAAATAGATGCATCAGAGGATAAAGAAGTAGATCCCACCTTGTACAGACAATTCATTAGGTCGCTTATGTATCTGGTCAACACTAGGCCAGACATTTGTTTTGCGGTTAACACTCTTAGTAAGTTCACGGTGGAACTAAAAAGAGTGCATTGGGCAGCAGCTAGACACATAGTTATGTACGAGGAACAATTGAATATGGGTTGAAGTACTCTAGAGGAGAGGATGTCAGCTTGAATGGGTTCACCGATGGAGGTTGGGTAGTTAATTCAGTAGACCGAAAAAGTACCTCTAGGTACAGCTTCAGTGTTGGATCAGGGATGATATCACGGTGCAGCAGGAAGCAGAAATCGGTAGCACTAAGTTCGGCAGAAGCAGAATATATGGCAGCTAGCACAATTATGTGCGAAGCCATATGGATTAGAAAATTGCTTGTGAGCCCATATAGAAAAATGATGGAGGCGACCAAGGTTTACTGCGATAATCAGAGTGCATGAAACTCTCTAAAGATCCAGTATTTCACGATCGGTCGAAACATATAGATATCTATTGTCACTTTATCAGAGACTGTGTTCAGCGTGCGGCAGTACAGCTACAGTATGTTCCCATAGGAGAGTAGGTGGCCGATATACTCATAAAGGCTCTCAGAAGAGCTAAGTTTAATCAGTTCAGAGAGCAGTTAGGTATGATTGAAAATCCGTTTTAGTAGCAAGAGCAAGATGTAGTGTTGGGTGGCAAGACCAACAGCAACATGGATGTAGAGGGAGTTACAGTACAGATGTAGCATTGACAATAACAATGCAAACGCAGCGGTACAGTAACAACAACAATGCAGTAGTTGATGGACAACATGTCAGGCATTAGCAGCGCAGAGACGATGCTTCAAAGTCAAAGCAGTATGCATAGAAGTAGTATATTGCTAGAGCACATTCCTCGTTAAGAGGGAGTGTTGATTTGGAGTAGCATCGGATGTGCTCTAAGCCTCAAATTTTGCAGGGAGGCTTGGGCACAGGTATTCCAAAGAACTCATAAAGGGTTTTGGGAAATTCCACCCAGAAGTGATTTTATTAAAATAATTAATATTTTTAATGTGGTTCTTAAGTCTAAACTTAAGAAATTTAAAATATTAATGGGTATTAATCTAATCAGGGGTGAAACTTCTAGAAAAAAACCATGGATCAAGTCAAAACGATCTGAGCCTTTGATTATGTTTTAATCTAGGCCATTGATTGCTCAACAAGAAGATATAAGAAGGGACTTGAGGGTCATTTGGAAAATACATCAGGCAGATACTCAGTTGCCCAAGAGAAATCGATTTTCTCACTGGTCAAAGTTCAGCAAGAGAAAATCGATTCAGAGGGAGAGTTGCAAGTGGAGGAGAGATAGAGAGGGTTCAACATCAGTTAGGGAGACAGGGACAAGGACACAGAGCAGCAGAAGGAGCAGTGCTGGGCAGATTGACACTGGGAGAGGCAGTGCTGGCCTGTGTGGCGTAAGCATTGCGCATGCTAGTCTAGAGGCTAGAGAAATTGACGCTGTGCAAGCCAGAGAGACGCAAAGGGTCAAGGAACCTCTCTCTCAGGTCAGACACTTGTTCAGGAACGCCTGTAAATATTTCTTAGTTCTATACTGCTGGGTGCAATTTTGTACATGTTGATTTTTGCTGAAGAATAATAAAACCCTCATCTGCTGCACCGATTTTCCCGCATCGAGTTTTTCCAGGGACAATTGTCCAAAAATAACTGTCATTGTGTTTGTTTATGTGCCGACATTGTACTTACATTTAATTTCTGCAATGTTTTAATTGTGAAGGATGTATTACAATATGTTTCGATATTTGCTGTAAGAATACAATAGATAACTTATCTCTGAAGTAATAAGTAGAAGAAGTCATATTAATCACTGCAGTAGGATTTCCATTTTAGAATTTTTCATAGGGCACGCCACTATGAAGTGTCCACTTGGTTCCATGACTTGTAAGTTCATTTACTCAATTGCACTAATGAATTGTTGTGCTGGAAGGTGCAGAGGCACATTGGATCTTATACATGATTGCAGGTGGGTCGTCATCTTTGGGTTTGGTCTCCCTATACGGGGTTCAAGCCCTCCAAAGGTTCTTAATGGCACTTGTAAGGTGAATGTTGAGAGCCATGGGCCTCCACTATAGCAAAGAGCAGATAACCACGCCATAGGATCCTTCAACACCATTCATTGCTTGCTCGTGTTCCATTTATTCAATGATGATGATGCACATATACCACATTTCCCAGTCGACTACACACTTGGCAGTTGATCCAGGGCAAAGATGGGGTTTTGTCTCACTTGGGGAGACAAGGTGTTATGAACATAAATTATGTAAAAATAGATAATAAATAATAATCATAATAATATAAATATGATAATAAATAATAAGTAAATTAACTAATGGTTAGTTAGTTAATAATGAAAAGGCATGTCTTAGAGACATGCCTGTTTGTGAAAGGGTACTTACCTAGCTATATATGTAGGACCGTCATTCTCATTTTTATTCATCCTATATCAATTCTTTATATAATATACAATTTACATTTACTGTCTTACAATGGATGTATTTGTCTACGAAATATTTTAAATATTTCCGCTGCGTATACGAGTTTTGGTCGTTACATTGGTATCAGAGTTGCGTTTGATCTGGCCTTTGGCCATCGACCTATGATCAACCTTGTTGTCGTCATGATTTAGGCGTTTCGCTACACCAATCTTGGAGATTCTCCATTCCACCGATTTCGTCATTCAGGGCTTTGGCCATTAAAGAAAAAGGAAGAAAAAATAAGATAGTCAAAGAAAAAAAGAAAAAAGAAAAAAAAAGTACATATACAGATTATATATATATATATATATAGTCTAATGTAAATTTTGAAGGAGAACATTCATATATATATATAAAGGTTCTACATTATTGATAAAAAGTGCATGATAAAATTAAGAGGGAATATTTCCAAATATATTTAAAACTATACGTAAGAGAAGGAAAAATAGATAGTATTATCTTGATTCTTCATTAAGTAGTTTACAAACCTGTGGTTTTAGCAACCCATGGTAATTTCCCATGGTATTTTCAAGGTAAAAGAAAAATAAAAGGAATACAAAACTCTTTATGTGAATGACAAGTTTTACTTTTTACGTACGGAACATTAACCGAGTCAAAAGCACATAAGTGGACATATATTTTATATTATACCCCAAAGAGGTGCATAGCCACATTTCACTAGAGTTGTAACTTTTCAAAAAGAAAAAGAAAAGATTATAAATAAAAGATATGCAAAGAGAAGTTTTATATTATAAAGAGGTATTTAAAGAAAATTTCAAGTTATAAAATTATAGAAAATATATATAAGTACAAAGTGGGTATTATTATTGAAGGTTACTTAAAAGATGCCAATTGAAACAATATTTAAATATTCTTTTTAAAATACAAAAAGGAAAAAAGCATAAGTAGAAATATATAAAAAGAATACAAAAGAGTTTTGAAATATTAAGGATAATGGGAAATTCAATTAAAAGAGTTTTGAAGAATTATATATATATATAAGGCACTTTTAATGGAGGCTTGAAGTACAAAGTCCAAAGTAACTTTTGATATATACCTAAAGTCATCTCAACAAAATAAAATGGAGTCAATCATTGAAAAAAAATGAGCTCAATTCTAAAATGACGAAGGAAGAAAGGTTTTCCTATAATGGTCTTTCAGTTACATATCACAGAGTAATTATATTACAATGAAGTATCCAAGGAAGAGAAGTTAATGTCGCCATCAACCCAAGCAACGATAAAAATTATATCAACATCAACTTGGCAAATCAACTATTAATTCCAGAGCTAAACATTGGTGTAAAGAAAAATATTTTTGACCAAAAGTGTATAAAATTAGTGATCTACAAGTGACAATAGGTCATTATGAGTACATATCTCAATTTCATGTTGTAAGGACGGATAAAAAGCCTGACATCATACTCGGTCAACCCTGGTTTAAGGATTTGGGTATATTCATGTTAAACATAGAGAAACAAGTTTTGACGTTTCCTTATAAAGGGAATATGGCCATGTTTCAAGACATAACAAGTAAATCAAAATCGATAAAGACCTTAAGGATATCTCAGACTTGATGTTTCAAGGTAATGAAAAAACTATAACAAAGAAGCAAAAAGAGCCTGAAGAAGTCATCTGCAGCAAAGACAAAGAAATTTCGCGCCTCAGAGATCACCAAGAAAAACTATTCGAACAAGTCAAGAAAGCTAAAGCATCAAAGAAGGAACTCAAGGAGCGTTTATTAGAACAACAAGAAGAAAATTTATGTTTAAAGAGCCTTAACCAAACATTAGTAGAAGAAATCAAGTGTTTAAAAAACGAGAAGCGTGAAGGCCAAAATAAAGTTGACTAAGAGAATGAGCAATGCTTACGTCTCAAAAATCATAATAAAAATCTCCTCAAACAAATTAAAAAACTTAAGGACGAAAATAAATCATTGATGAATAGATTCAAAGAACTTGTCGCAAAGGAAGCATCAAAATCTCCAAATGTAACAGTCCAAACTGAAGAAACAAACGTCAATACCAGTAATCTTGTAGGAAAATTCAAACCCTATTGAAGTAAAAATGTACTCATAGGTTGTCGTTCAAACAGAGGACACGCCAAATAAGGATTTAGTAGTTAAGTCAACAACAACAATGCCTAATGGAAATCAAGAAATTGGCATAAAAACGTTTAAGGAAGTTCAAACAAAAAATAAAACTTATCTACATCTGAATCACAAGAGTAGACACCTTAATCAATCTACAAATCTATATCATGCAGAACATAAACAAACTTATGTTCTGAAGAATATTGAAGTGAGCTCAATGCGGTCATATGATAACTATTCACCACACATCTCCAAGGATTAGAAGATTCCCAGAAGATTAATCTAGGATAGTTTGATCCGTTTTCAGTACGACAATTCTGTCTATCGCTCAAAACATCATATCATTTTGTATCAACAAAGATAAAAGCTCAAATACAAGAAGATATTTCAAACTATAGAAGAGATTCGATCCTTCATCAGTAAGCTTTGAGGACAAAGCTTTTTGAAGTAGAAGGCAATGTTATGAACATAAATTATGTAAAAATGGATAATAAATAATAATCATAATAATATAAATATAATAATAAATAATAAGTAAATTAACTAATGGTTAGTTAATAATGAAAAGGCATGTCTTAGAGACATGCTTGTTCATGAAAGGGTACTTACCTGGCTATATATAGGACCTTCATTCTCATTTGTACTCATCCTACATCAATTCTTTATATATACATTTACTGTCTTACAATGGATGTATTTGTCTACGAAATATTTTAAATATTTCCGCTGCGTATACGTTTCGGTCGTTACACAAGGGAGGGCTTACATCATTGTTCCAGCTCTGACAGGTGGGCATATGCTTGTTCGATCTAGTTGGATACCCATGAGGATGTTCTTTGTGCCCCCACAACCACTTGGGAGCATCACAGGTCATTTGCTTGGAGATCAAGGGGCTGCCCCCTTTATCATTATTTTTGGAGCCTGCTTCTTTGATTTGGCACATGAGGGACTTCATTTGGCCTTCCAACGATCCTTCTTGCTACTTACTATCATTTTGTAATATCCCTTTCCTGGAATATTTCTCAAATACCAGCAAACCTCAACCAGAAAAACGTACAAGTGGTATAATAGCTGGAAAACTCACAGAGATGAAATAACGATAGTGCAGCAAATAACAATGTATACATGAAACGTAAACAAATACTCAAGAAATGCAACAAGAAATGCTAAGCCATTTTATTATACTGAGCAATAGCATGAACAGGAGGTGATCAGAAAGATGGCACCTCGACTTGCACAAGGCAAGTGAAGAAATACACTCAGAATAACAAATGAATGGCCTCACACTGATCTGTGTCCCAGTTGCTGGAAAACTGCCGTGCTACTACTGCTGCTAGAAATCGAATGAGGATTTGGGGCTGTTCCTCTCCTCAGAAAAGGCTGAAACTCTGGAATCAGACTCTACTCAAGAAACCCAGAAAACCCAGAAAGATTTCCTGGAATGGCCGACCCCCGAAAATCACCTCCTTGGGGTTCTGCACAGTTTCTCAAGGCTCTGCGCTGCCACTAAATGAAACCCTCTAGAAATCTGCCTGAAACCTCTGCCAAATCCCTCCAATATGCAAGGGCTGATCCCCTGCTTAATCTCCCAACACAAATCCTACTGCAAACCCTCAAGCCAGAACTCTTGCCCGAAAGAATTGCGTTGTCCCTCCCAGTGCTGCGCAGTCCTCCAAGATGCTCAATCCTCTTGCCAAAAACGCTGATGGAACTACTGCCAAAATGCTGATGGAAATACCTTGCCCGAGTAGGCACTCGAAGTCCCCTGGGGCTAAGGGTGAGATCTCCGAACGGAGACAATCAATGCACTAAACAGTGCTGCAAACTAGCTAAACAGCCAGCGTGCTTTAAGTCGAAGTGACTAGCTCAAATGCACATATCTGAATGATCTAAATGAGGGGGCTTCTCTCTCCTTTATAGCCTTTGCCTCTCTCAATCCCAAGGCTCAGCTCCTCTAACATGATTCCCCTCTTGCCACGTGTTTCTTTCCTTCGGCGCAGTCCCTCCAAGTGTTTACGTGAGCTCCATCTCTGCGTCCCCCTTTGGCCCCCTTGGTTCCCCTTTAAGTCACAACGTTGTGCTACTAGGAAGTGACTTTTATTCTAGAAGTGAGTTATGTCCCCTTTTCTCACTTTTTTATTTATAAATAACTATAGAAGGCAAAAATTAAGCAAAATCAAATATTCCAATTAGCCATGGCTAATCAGGAATATTACAGTCTCCCCCGGCAAAATGTTGCTTGTCCTCAAGCAACTGATGTGATGGATGCTGCAAGATTTTCTCACTCTCCCAAGTGGCATCTTCATCCGGCAAATTCTTCCACCTCACCAAGAATTCCCGGACCGTCGTGCTTCGCAGTTGCCTCTCCCTGGTATCAATAATAGCCTCTGGCTGCAACAGCAAATGTCCCTCATCATCCATGGGTGGTAGCTCATCTGTCATTGTCATCTGCTGCCCCAATGCCTTCTTCAGGCATGATACATGAAAAACGTTATGAATCTTGCTGCCTTGGGGCAGTTCGAACTCATATGCAACCTGTCCAATCCTGCGTATCACCTTGTATGACCCATAAAAGCGGGCCTTGAGCTTCTCAGCCCCCTTCTGCTTCAGTGTTGACTGTTGATATGGCTGTAATCGTAGGTAGACCATGTTCCCTACCTCAAACTGTCTCTCCACCCGACCCCTGTTAGCATACAATTTCCGTTGGTTCTGCGCTGTGGCCATGTTATCCTTGAGAGCTCGGAGGATATCCTAACTCTCTTGGATTCAAATCTTGGCTCTCGGAGCCTTGCTATCACCAAACATCATGTCAACAAAAGATAAAGGATGATACCCATACAAAGCATAGAATGGTGACATACCAATGGACATGTGATGTGTAGTGTTGTAGCAATATTCCCCTAGATGCAGCCACTTCAGCCATGCTCTCTGCTGCCCATTGACGTAGTTACGCAAGTAGCCATCCAGCCACTTGTTAACTATCTCTGTCTGTCCGTCTGTCTGTGGGTGATAACTGGTGCTCGGTGTCAACTCCGTCCCCACTAGCCGAGAAGCTCCTGCCAAAACCCTCCCATGAAACGGCTGTCTCTGTCACTGACGATGGTCTTAGGAAGACCATGTAGCCTGAAGACCTCTCTGAAAAACAACTCAGCCACCTGTGCTGCTGTGAAGTGTGTGGATATGGCAAAGAAATGTGCGTACTTCGTCAGCCGGTCAACGACGACAAAGATACAATCCTTGCCTTGTACCATGGGCAACCCTGTGATGAAGTCCATCGAAATACTCTCCCATTTCCCCTCCGGAATGGGAAGAGGCTGCAATAATCCCGCGGGATGGCTCATCTTTCCCTTGTTCCTCTGGCAAACATCGCACTCTCGGATATGCTGGAGTACGTCTCCTTGAGGCCCTTCCATGAGAACCTCTCTCTAATGGCCCTGTAGGTTTTGGTAAACCCCTGATGGCCTGCCAAAGGTGAATCATGTGATGCCTGTAGTATCTTCTTCTTGAGCTGGGACCCCTTAGTCAAGAAGATCCGGTCCCTGTAATAGATGATCTCATCGACCACCCTGTACCTATCATCTGCCACCTGCCCATCCAAAACCTCACATGCAAACTTGTCCTTGGAGTACTCTACTAAGAGTCGAGCCGTCTAGTCTGTGTCCAAGCTCATAAGAGACAATGTGGCTAGTCTACGTGAAAGAGCATCTGCTACCACATTGTTCTTACCTTTGACATACTCAATGTCAAAGTCATATGCTTGGATCTTGCTGATCCACTTCTACTGCCTCTCCTATAGCTGCTTTTGCTCCAAAAAGAATCTGAGGTTGTTGTGATCAGTCCTCACCCTAAACCTGTTACCCACTAAATACTGCCGGAACTTGGCCAATGCATGCATGATGGCCAGCATCTCCTTGTCGTATATAGAATACAACCTCTCGTGTGGAAGGAGCTTCCGGCTCTCATAGGCTATAGGGTGACCTCCCTGTATCAATACTGCGCCAATCCCCTCTCCCGACGCGTCACACTCCAAAACGAATGGCTACATGAAATCTGGCAATGCAAGCACTGGGCAGCTGCTCATAACCTCCTTGAGCCTGTCAAAGGCTCGCTGTGTTGTATCCGACCAACTGAAAGTCCCCTTCCTCGTCAAATCTGTCAAGGGTGTAGCAAGCTGTGAGAAACTCTTGATGAACTTCTGATATTAAGTACAAATGCCAATGAACCCCTGTAGTTCTGTCATGTTCCTCGGCTTCGACCACTCTCTAATGGCCCCGATCTTCTCCTCGTGGACTCTCACTCCGTCCACCCCTATGATGTGCCACAAATACAACATCTCTGTCAACCCAAACTCACACTTGGAGAGTTTGGCAAAGAATACCAACACAAACTTCCTCAAGTGACTGCGGAAGATGTGATTCATGTGTAGGAATTTACAGGGTAAGTTCCTCAGACAGAACACCAAAGGACACCGCTCACAAATAGATCACAGATCAATACACCAGTATTTTTGACGTGGTTAAAACCCTCAAAGAG
>APFE031752456.1:121466-153551 GCA_000404065.3 Pinus taeda | reverse complement strand
ACATCAGGTTCTTCTTGCGATCAGGTACATAAAAGAGATTCTATGAATGAATCGAGTTACCCTCATTCAATTGAGGGATAACATTCCCTACACCCTTTCTGGGATAGGTGGCATTGGCTCCAAATATAATCCCATGATTGTTTCCATCTCTACCAAATTAGAGAGTGCACTTATCTATCTGATGAAGTGCCTTGAAGCACTACAATCAATAGGCCAGATTCCCAAAGAATCTGAAGGAGAGGGCCAATACAAGATAATGCTTCATTATCTTATCAGAAACAACATTTGATTCTTCATACCTGGGATTCCTTGCTTTCTTTGAAGAGTCGACCATTTCCTTGATGATGTGCATTACCTGTCATTCCTTTGATCATTGAAGATGTCCCTGGAATGATTGTTATCATCATCAAGTGATGTGTCCCTGTCATTCGGACACTCCTTCACATAATGGCCGAACTAGTTATTTGCCTTTCGTTCCACCCTGAGATCTGGTCTTCCAATGAAGTGATCTTTAGGTAGGCCATATTCCGCTGCGCCATTCTGATAATATTCTCTACTTCGACTTCACCCTTGGTGAATTTGAAGAGGAATCCGCTGATCCTTTTGTCCTTTTCCAACTGCCTTTGGTGATTTCTCTTTCACTCTTGCTTGGGCATTGTCTTCACCTCAGCTCTGATACCATGTTAATTTTAGGTATGTTCTATGCTTAGAGCAATTTATTTCAATTTTCATAGTTAGCATCACATCAATATTAAAATAAACTGCAGATAGAACATAAATATAAATCGCAGAAGACAAGCCAAGACAAGAGGACACAAGATGTGGCGCCAACCAAGGACAAACCCCAATGTGGGGAAACCCTTGATCAATTCTTCTTTTTTGTTCTTCAATAGTTCAACACAGAGAGATAGTACATTTACAACATAAGTCAACACTTTGACTTTCTATATTTATATGAGATCAGTGGAAGACATGTTGCTTCAACTGATTCTCCAAGGTGACTCCTTCATCTATCATAGTGCTGCATCTCGTCCATTTGCTGCACCTTACCGTGTAGCACCATGCTGTACCATTGCAGTGCTGGACCTTGATGACCGTGCTATGCACTTCATGTTGCTGCCCCTGTTCTCTTTGAGATTGCTACTGAGGTGGTCTCTACATATTCTTTGAGCTCATGATCTTTAAGAACAAGATCAAGCCTTGTAGCTGCACCTTACTGTAACATCATGATCTGAGACTGTTCATCCTTATCATTCTCATTATGTTGAGACTGTAACCATCATAAACATCACTGCTTATGATCCTTGTCATTGTGACTGCATATTAATATATTGAGCAAGTGTGCTGTACTGATATTCAGATTGAGATCACAGATCCGAATACTGTGCTATTCAAGTATGAGAATCACTGTCATCATGGAAACTCATTCCATCAACATGGTTCAACAAAGATAGCATGCCGAGAGTGTAGATCCATTTCTGGCAACCCTAACCAATGTAGTTTATTATGTCGAGGCTGTTACAGGGATACCATCTTTAGGATCAATGTGATCTTCATTAAGTCGAGACTGAGATTGTAACTGTAGAATGTCAATACAATACCTCCGAGAAAGATCAGAGACATCTTTATGCCAAGACTGTCCATCCATTTGAGGTTCTTTTTATTCCATTCATCCGAGGTTCTGGCTTGACTGCATTTTATACCCTTCCGAGGTGCAGTCAAGCACTTAGACAACAGGTGCCCTAATATAATGCGGATTTGCTTCTTATACACACGAAATTTCAGAGAGACAATGTGAGATTTGTCCTTTCTTGATTGCGGATCCCTGCACCCATCTTCACATGAAAAATTCATAGATAAAACCCGAGTTCCGTTCCCTTTATGCGAGCTCTGTCCTTCCTGTACAACGTATACATGTACCCAAAATTCACGTGGAATTTCAGAGAGGAATGCAAAGTTCTGTATCTTCTTTGACTGCGAGAACAGGTTTCCTTTGACTGTGTTTTAGATGTCTCCATTGACTATGTTTTAGATGTCTCCATTGACTGCGTTGGGTCAGCAAACTGCAGCTAGGGCATCAGCTACTGCGGCTAGGGCATCAACTACTGTGGATCAACTACTGCGGCTAGGGCATCATCTACTAAGCCCAACGTACTCTTAGTGTCTTTCCTTCTCCAAAAACCCAAAGACGTGGAGAGGAGGAGATCACATGAAGAGTGTGTACCCAAATGACTTCAAGTCCTCTCGTATTTATACTAAAACATAGATGATGAATAGACATGACTGTTGGGCTTCTGAGCCTACATAAGTTGCTGGCCGACTTGACAATTTGTCTTATAATACAAATAAATTCACATGAATACTTGTCGGAATTGGATGATATTTAGATCAATCCTACACCTCTCGATGAGAGGGATCCAAGAAAAATATCAGCGGCCATAAATGAGATGACCCACATGGAGTTTGGCCCTAGTTGCCAATTTTAACACATGTTAAGTTATGGTATGTTCTATGCTTAGTGCAATTTACTTCAATTTCTTCTTATTAGCCCAATGTCAGTTTCACTGTTTAGCAATCACATTAACATAAAGTAAAATGTTGATAGAACATAAATAAATCGACAGAAGGCAAGCCAAGAGAAGAGACATCAGATGTGGCGGCTAGCCAGGGACAAACCCCAATGTGGGGAAACCCTTTGATCAATTCTTCTATAATCTTCAATAATTCAACAGACAGAGAGATAATACAAATATACAATTCTGTAATTTTATTACAGCAGCGGCAAAACCCTAACCAACAAAGTCAAAGCTGGTCAAACAAGTCAGAGTTGATCTCCAATCATCTTGGTCAGTATCCCAATCAACTCGGCCTCCAACAGTAAGAATAGGCAGCCCAAAAACAGTTTGAGAACTCAATCAAACGAAGGTCAACACAAGTCAATCTGCAGCCAACAATTAGGGCAGTGAACGCTGGTCAAACCTGAGGTCAGATCACCTTGGTTTGTGTGCCAAAATCTGCGGCATGCCAAGGAGAAGCAGCCACACCAAATCCACAGTCCAAGAGGAGTCCACGTTGGTCAACGCCGATCAAAGTGGCTTTCTGCAGTTCTGGTCAAACTTGGTCAATGCAGCCCTAGCCAGAAATCACTTCATCCTTCCACACATGTGAGAGAGATGCTGCTCTTAGATGTGTACCCAATCAAATAAGGAGAGAGAAGAATGGGAGTTTAGGGATGAGTGAATAATGCCACAAGGTGTCGTTTATTTATATGAATCGTTGAGGACGTGTGCCACACATTTTGTTGCTGGTCGACCTTGACAAATTGTCAAGTATATAAAAATAAATTCATATCTCCATAAATACATGTCGGAATCGGATGATCGTTAGATCAATCCTACACCTCTCGACGAGAAGAGTCCAAGAAAAATATCAGCTGCCATAAATAAGATGACCCACCTGGAGTTTAGCCCTAGTTGCCAATTTTAACACAATTATTTTGGGACAATTGTCCCTGGAAAAACCGAATGTGGGAAAACCGGTGCAACAGATGAGGGTTTCTTTTATTATTCTTCAGCTAAATCTCATGTACAATCTACTAATAGTAGAATAGAAGAAGAATCACTGGGAGAAAATTTTACAGACAATTTTCTCCGCTTCACAGTCAGTTTCTGAACCTGGGAGGACCTACTATCCTCACACTAGTCGTACTAAGTCATCCTTTGCATAGAGACTGCACTGTCTCTGTGCTGGTGATTTGCGTCCCTCTTCTGCGCTGCCTCTTCCTGCCATTTCCTGCACCCTTGATTATTGCTGATATCCTCTCTCTCTCACTTGCAACTCTCCCTCTCATTCGATTTCCTCTTACCGAACTTCGACCAGTGAGAAAATCGATCTACATGGGCAACTGAGTATATGCTTGGTGTGTATTCAAAATGGCCATCGAATTCCTTCTTGTAATCTTCCAGTTGAGTAATCAATGACGCAAATTAGATTCTAATCAATGGCTCAGATCATATTGACTTGATCTCTGTCTTCCTCTAGAATTTTCACCCTTAGTTTAATTAATACCCTTTAATGATTTTATTTTCCTAAGTTTAGACTTAAGCATCCATTAAAAATAATTAATTATTTTAATGAAACTGTCTCCGAGTGGAATTTCCCAAAACGATTTCTGGAATACATGTGTCCTAGCCTGCTTGCAAATTTTGAGGCTTAGAGCACATTCGATGCTACCAAAAATCAACACTCCCTTTTAGCGAGGAATGTGCTATAGTAATGCAACCTGCTGAAGCATCACTTTGACTCTGTAACATCTCCCTCTGCGTTGTTGATATTTGACATCACCTCCCACCAACTATTGCACAAATGCTGAATCTGTATGGCTGTTGGCCCTGCCACTGCCAACACCGCATTTGTATTGCAACCCTTGCAACTGCTGCTACTGCAACTAAGAAACTGTTGATTTGTGGTAGCCTCGGATGTGCTCTAGCCATGAAAATTGGTGGAGAGGCTAAAGCACATGAGATCTCCAAAATCTAGAAATCATTTGGAGAAATTCTACCCGGATGAGGAGCTATTAAATAATTAATATTTTTAATGGGGTCCTAAGTATAAACTTAGGAAAATTAAAATATTAATGTGTATTAATATAATTTTTGGTTAGAAGGTTCCAAGAGACGAGGATCAAGCCAAATCTAATCTTAGCCGTTGATTAGGGACTTAATCTCGGCCGTTGAAGACTCAACAGGAAAAGTATAAGAGGAGGCTTGAGGGTCAGTTGGAAACACACCAAATTGATCAGTCAACTCGATTTTCTGGAGCAGGGTTTGCTGAGAGAATCGAACAAGTGATCTGTTGCAACGAGGGGCAGTTTGGCAGGAGACCAAAAATACATACCAGAGAGGCAAAGATAGTGCCAGGGAGACAGTGCAAAGCCGGGGAAGGCTGACGCAGAGGCAACTGGGATTTACGCAAAGGCTAAGGAGGTCAACTTGGGTGACACAGAGGGCTGACACAAAGAGCCAAGAGGCTGCCGCAGAGAGCCAAGAGGCTGCCGCAGAGAGCCAAGAGGCTGACGCAGAGGCAACAGTAGCTGCGCAGAGGCTAGTAACGCTGACGCAGAGGCAATAGTCGCTGCGCAGAGGCTAGTAACGCTGACGCAGGGCCAAGAGGCAGCGTTGGAGATTTTTCGTGGGGTAGACTGGAGCTGAGAGGGTGACGGAGTCCCTAGTAGAGTAATATAGAGCAGTGGAGAAGCTTGGAGTAGATTTCGCTGTCCAGCTAAGGAGCTGTCGTAGTTGCTGTGGGATCGATCATCAGGTGATTGATCAGCTGGAATATCTGTCTCCGAGGAGACGTACTTCTGCCGAGGGCATTCTCTGCTGGGTGAGCCATTTCTGGCACCCTAGTTGTATTCAAAAGCTGCACCGATTTTCCCACATTGGGTTTTTCCGGGGACGATTGTCCAAAAATAACAGTGTCCCTTGTGTGATTGTCTTAGTTATTTCAGTTGTTGATCTGTATATGTGTTAAGGCTGCATTTGGGTTTATTTTCGGTATTTATATTTATAAATAACTTGTTAATGAAAAGAACAAGTAGGAGAAAATAAACTAGATAATGCAGTAGGGATTTCTAACGTGTCAGAAATAGAAATTTCAACATGGTATCAGAGCATTGCAGATCAAATGAGAACTGAAGGCACCAACAGATTTATGAAGAATTTGCACTAGTAGCAGCTGTCCCGAGAGACAACGCTGTTCTAGAGCAGAAGCAGTAGAGAAGAAGTGATGCAGAGGGTCTGCATCATCATTTCGAGCCAGGAGGAGGGTCAAGAGGCAGAGGGGTAGATCAGATCTATGCAGTGCCCGGTCATCTTTCTCAGCCAGGAAGGATCGATGCTGTGGCTAGGAGGAGAAAATTCTGCTATTGCCGAGATTGCGCAGAGCCTGAAAGGCTCAGTTTCTTCAGTTGATAAGGCTTGGGGAGATGTGGGTAGATTGTGATTGAGAAGCTGGTGGGGTGCGTGTTCTGTCAGAACATAACAATACCTAAGGAGACAGAACCAAGGTAGAGGGAATCGCTACCTTGATGGATTTCTAGCCAAGAAATCCAAATCCAAGTTGCAGCTGCAAGGAGGATTGGAGAGGAGCAGTTTGACAGTTGGCCAGAGGATTTCCAGGAGGGAAATCGGAACTTCGAGGGAGATTTCCAAGAGGGAAGTCGAAACTCAGAGGGAGTCCAGAAGAGGAGCTAAAATGACAGTGAATGGACTGAGCGATCAGGATAGGTTGGACAGGCTTCCAACTTTGTCATCTGGAAGGCCAGGATCCTGACAGTCTTGGATCGACATCGCATCAAGGACTTTGCCTTGAGAACCTTGGCTATCCCAGTTGACCCAACTGACAACGAGAAATATGAGGATGCAATGGCGAGGGTGAAGTGCATGATCCTTGGCGGGGTCAAAGATCATGTCATACCACATATTGCTCAGAAGAACACAACAAAGAAGATGTGGGACACTTTGACGACCTTGTATCAGGGCACTTCCGTGCACAGGAAGATGCGATTGGAGAATCAACTGTAGTCATATCAGATGCAGAAGGAAGAGCAAATAGATCCATTCCTTCTCAGGTTGCAGGAGATTCTAGACTAGCTTACTTCTGTGGGGTCTACACTGGATCCTAAATTTATGGCCGAGACTGCCCTGAATGCAGTCTCCAAGGAGTGGCAGACATTTGTCCAAAATATTTTGGGAAGGGCTACTCTTCCAAGATGGGAGGAGATGTGGGCAACGCTTTTCCAAGAAGAGATAAGGAGGATGACCAAGGAAGGGAGTAGTGGCAAGGGAGGTCGAATCAAGAAAGAGGAGGATGTGGCTCTAGCATCTGTGGGACAACAAGGAAAGAGGAAGAAGAAGGATATCTCCAAGTGAAGTGCTTCCACTGTGGGGAGCTGGGACATTATGCATCCCAGTGTCTTAGGAAGAAAAACAAAGGAGAGGCTTCCGATTCTAAGGCAGCTCCAGCTAAGGTGGAGAAAGAGGTCGAGATTGATGACGACTGTTCCATGAGTGCTCATGCACCTCTAGAGAAGAGGTGGGGAGACATCGAGTTGTAGTTAGGAAGACTACATACTAGGGGCAGGATCCTTGAGGTGCCCAAACTCTTGGATCACATCCAGCTACAGGAGCCCTTAACGATAGTAGCATGATGACAGATGTCAGGTGGAGCAAAGTGTGATGGAGCAGCAAGGCAAGGTTAGAGTGTAGAAGTTTGTAGCAGCGCAACAAAGGTTGCATCATTGTGAGAGGCACAAAGGTGTTTGCAGCAGCACAATGGTAGCAAAGGGAGCACGGGTTAGCAGCAAAGGTAGTTTTAGCATCACGAGGCTTCCAGAGTGATTGGGATGTTAGTATTTGGGAGAAGTCAGTTACCTACTTCTCGGTAACTGAGTTGTAGTGTAGCAGTTAACAGTAGCAGTGCTAGGGGCAACACGGGCAACATATTGAGAGGGAGCTGCAGTACAAATATAACAGTGGCAGTGGCAGTGTCATGGGCAGCAATACAGGAAGCAACAATGTAGATGATGTGAGGCAGCAGGCCAAGCATCAGCACAAGTACTGGTGCGGAGGATCAATGTGATATTTCCATGGTGAAACATTACTAGAGCACATTCCTCGCTAAGAGGGAATGTTGATTTGTGGTAGCATTGGATGTGCTCTAGCCATGAAAATTGGTGGAGAGGCTAAAGCACATGAGATCTCCAAAACCTAGAAGTCGTTTGGAGAAATTCTACCCGGATGAAGAGATATTAAAATAATTAAAATTTTTAAAGGGGATCCTAAGTATAAACTTAGGAAAATTAAAATATTGATGTGTATTAATATAATTTTGGGGTAGAAGGTTCTAAGAGACGAGGATCAAGCCAAATTTAATCTTAGCCGTTGATTAGGGACTTAATCTCGGCCGTTGAAGACTCAACAAGAAAAGTATAAGAGGAGGCTTGAGGGTTAGTTGGAGACACCAAATTGATCAGTGAGTTCAATTTTTCGGAGCGGGGTTTGTTGAGAGAATCGATAAAGTGGTCTGTTGCAGCGAGGGGCAGTTCGGCACAAGGCCGAGAATACATAGCAGAGAGGCAGGGATAGTGCTAGAGAGATAGCACAGAGCCTGAGGAGTTTGACGTAGAGGCAACTGGGACTTACACAGAGGCTGAGGAGGTTAGCTTGGGTGACGCAGAGGGATAGAGGGTTGAAGCAGAGAGCCAAGAGGTTGACGCAGAGGCAGTAGTAGTTGCGCAGAGGCTAGCAGAGCTGATGTAGGGCCAAGAGGCAACGTTGGAGATTTTTCGTGGGGCAGATTGGAGATGAGAGGGTGATGCAGTCCCTAGTAGAGTGACGCAGAGTAGTGGAGAAGCTTGGTGCAACTTCCGCTATCTAGCTAAGGAGCTGTCATAGTTGTTGTGGGATCGATCATCTGATGACTGATCAACCAGAATATCTGTCTCTGAGGAGAGGTACTTTTGCCGAGGGCATTCTCTATTGGGTGAGCCATTTTTGGTACCCTAGTTGTATTAAGAAACTACATAATAAAAAAACCCTCATATCTGCTGCACCGATTTTCCCACATTGGTTTTTTTCCAAGGACGATTGTCCAAAAATAACGGTGCCCCTTGTGTGATTGTCTCAGTTATATCAGTTGCTGATCTGTATATGTGTTAAGGTTGCATTTGTGTTTATTTTCAGTATTTATATTTATAAATAACTTGTTAATGAAAAGAACAAGTAGAAGAAAATAAACTAGATATTGCAGTAGGGATTTCTGATGTGTCAGACTTAGAAATTTCAACAGAAACCATCTGTTTCTTCTACTGAAACGAGTTCTCTACCATTTCCATTTGCTCCCTAAACTGGATGAACTTAGCTCTTCCTAGAGCTTTTGTGAGTATGTTTGCTTCCTAATCTCCTGTGGGGACATACTGCAGCTGCTCCACGCTAAACACAGTGTCTGATAAAGTGACATCTGATATCAATGTGTTTCGACCGATCATCAAATATTGGATTCTTAGAGAGCTTGATACAACTTTGATTACCGCAGTAAACACTGGTCGCTTCCATCCTCTTTCTGAACAATCTCACAAGCAATTTTCTAAGCCATATGGCTTCGTACGTAGCTGTGCTAGCCATCGTATATTGTGCTTCTGCTGAGCTTAGAGCAACCAACTTCTGCTCCCTGCTGCACCAAGAGATCATTCCTGATCCAACAATGAAGCAATACCCAAAGGTACTTTTCCAGTTTACTGAACTTCTTGCCCAATCTGCATCTGTGAATCTGCTCAATCTGACGTTATCTCCTCAGGTGTATTTCAACCCATATCCGAGTGTTCCACGCACATATCTAAGAATGTGCTTAGTTGCTGTGCAATGTACCCTTTTCGGTTCCACCATGAGCTGACTAAGGGTATTGAATGCGAAACAAAGGTATGGCCTAGTGTTGATCAGATACATGAGCTGTCTGTACAAGGTGGGGTCCACTTCCTTGTCTTCTGATGCATCTATTTTCTTCCAGTTGGTGATCATCTGTGTAGCCATGGGTCGGCGATCCTGCATTCTGAATCTCTTCAGAATCTCTATAGCATATCTTCCTTGCCCAAGGAAGATCTCCCCATTCTTCTACCAAACTTCCAACCCTAGAAAATAATGCATCAACCCCATATCCTTCATGTCAAATTCGGCTTCAAGATTCTTCTTGTAGTCCTTTATGAGCCTAGATGATCCTGTTAGAAATAAGCTATTTACATATAATGTGAAAATTTGGAGACCCAAATTTCTACTGCAACAACTGATTAAGTTTCGTCTATTTGTTAAATTATTGAACAAATTATTTACTGCTTCCTACAGCAAACACCGAAACTAATACACTTGCAATCTTCACTAATTAAATTAAATGCGGAAAAATAAACTGAGCAAGAAAGAAATACACAACACATGACACCGTTATTTTTGGACCAATGCCTCCGGAAAAACTCAATGTGGGAATCGGTGCAGCAGTTGATGGTTTGTATTATTAAGCAATAGTTTTCTGAACACAATCTTTGGATGCCTTACTGGTTATCCAATACAGAGAATTTGACTGGCAGAAGATTAGTGAGAAATACCTCACTGTCACTGACGATTCGATACTGATCCAAGCCCAGGGTGGTTGACCCCGCATTAGCTCTGTGCAACTACTGCATCTGCCTACGCAATTCTGTGTCAACCTCTCTGGGGATCTACGTCAACTCTTCTTGGATCTCCTACTGTCTTGAGATTCGAACTTTAGGCCTTTCGGTCTCACACCCCGACTTCCTGCACTGAAACTCGTCTTTCCTGGTTAGAATTTGAATTCCCTCGAAAGCTTTGCACTACCTCTGCGTGGCCTTACTCTGCCTAGCGTGGCCTCTACGCTACCTCTTCTGGATTTCTCTCTGCCTTCTCTACGATGTATTCCCGGATCAAGAAAACTCTTCAATTGGAACTATCCCTGCTCGTCACTGCAAGAAATCACTTCGAACTCTCTCTGGCAAATGTTGCGTTGCTCTTTTGAGAAATTCGATCTCTGATCTCCTGCTCGATGTCTTTTCCAAATGCCCATCGAAGTCCTTATAATCCTCCAGTTGAGTAAGCAACGACCTAGATTAGATTCTAATCAATGGGTCAGATCATTTGGACTCGATTTGCGTCTTCTTCTAGAAGTTTCACCCCCAGTTAAATTAATACCCTTTAATTATTTTAATTTCCTAAGTTTAGACTTAGCTACCTATTAAAAATAATTAATTATTTTAATAAAACTGTCTCCGGGTGGAATTTACCAAAATGATTTCTGGGTATTGTGGAATACATGTGTCCTAGCCTCTCTGCAAATTTTGAGGCTTAGAGCACATCCAATGCTACCAGAAATCAAGACTCCCTCTTAGCGAGGAATGTGCTCTTGTAATGCAACTGAAGCATCACCCTGATTCTAAAACATCTCCCTCTGCACTACTGATGTCTGACATTACTGCCCTTCAACTACTGTGCAAATGCTGCATCTGTCTGCGGCTAACCCTACCACTGCCAACGCTGCATCTGTACTGCAACTCCCTCTCAAATTTTGCATCTGTGCTGCTGTTGGCCTTGCCACTGCCAACACTGCATCTGCACTGCAACCTTCTACAACTACTGCTGCTATTGCATTAGCAACGACAAAGCATCGAAAATTACTGAACAGGTGTTCAATATGATGCATCTTGTTGCTGAAGTTCTGACAGTTGCTAGTCTCTGCGCTGACCCTCTGAAGCCTCTGCATTGTCGCTGACTCTGCACTGTGCCAACTACACTATTGCCAACTTTGCTTTGCGCTGCTCAGTCTCTGGCACTCCTAGCCACTGCAACCGTCACTCCGACACTCCTCTGCATCAACTGACACTGGTTCATCCTGCTACTTCTAATATGGGCTTTCGTAGCAAGGTATTGATTGAAGAGGTGGACTCGTCAAGGATCCTGCCCATCTGTAGTTCTTTCGAACTACAGTACTAGATCACCCCACCTCTCCCTTGGAGGTATTTGGGCAATCATGGCAAACTCCTCCTCCTTGATCTTTGTAGATGTAGCCTTCTGATCATGCTTCTCGTCCTTGTCCTTCTTTTTGAGAGGACACTGTGTAGCGTAGTGACCAAATTCACCACACCATAAGCATTTGATCTTCGAGACGTCCTTTTTCTGCCTCTGCTACTCTTGTTGCCCCTTGGATGCAAGGGTTACATTCTCTTCCTCCTCTTTAGGCTTCGTCCCATTGCTACTGCTGCTATCAAGTTTGCACTTGACTAAGTCTCTCCTCATCTCTTTCTGCTGAAGAGCGGCCCACATTCCTTCCCAATCCGACAATCTCTCTTTCCCTAGGATACTCTGAAAAAACACTTGCCATTCTTCTGAAACTGAATTCAAGGCTAGCCTTGCCATCTCAGTAGCCTGGGTTGTTGACCCTACAACGGTTAATGAGTCTCGGATTTCTTGAAGCTTCGTCAAGAATGAATTAATGTGTTCCCCCTTCTGCATCTGCATAGATCTCATTTTCTGCTCCAAGTACATCTTCCACTGCTTGGAAGATCCTTCGTGTAGTGTAGCCAATCTTCCCACATCTGCTGGGCAGTATCCTTGCTGGCAATGTGACACACAACATGATCTCTCACTCCGTTGAGGATCAATTGCTTGCCCTTTGCCAACTCACCCTTGTACTTCTTGAGCGGATCAAGATCCGCAGGTACAACTACCACGCTGTCGACATAGGCCTTGAGATCATGCTCATCCAGAAGGCTTGAGATCCTTGCCTTCTAGATCACATAGTTGGATGCACTGTCCAATCGATCTTGATCTCTCAGCCCACTAGCTACTATCTCTGCCAACAAAATGTCAAATTGCCTCCTCTCTCCTTTGTGCAATGCTAGGCTAGCCTATGCACTCCTTGCTGGAGTTAGTAGATCCGTTCCTTTCTGTTGCTGCTCAGCACTAGGGAAATTGAATTCCCTGGCTAGGAATTCTCTGAGGAAGAATTTCCCTCAACAATGTCTCTCTTCTTCCTTCTGACGTTTTTCTGCCCCAGCAACTGCTGCAAAAAACTACGTCACACCAGAAAACTGCGCTGCTCCGAAGCTTCTGCGCTACTCCCTCTAACACTGACAAACTTCTATTTGGAAGTCTTTCTCTCTGTCGACTCACTCAGAGAGAGACCTTCCTCGAAAATTTTTCCCTCCTAACCTGGATTGCGCAATCCCTCAGAATTGATTTTCTGCCTACACAACACTTCAACTTCCCTCCTCTTCAGCGCTGGCCTCTGCTGACTCTGCTCTGTTGCTTCACCTGCAACTCTGATACCATGTGAAAATTTGGAGACCCAAATTTCTACTGCAACAACTGATTTAGTTTCTTCTATTTGTTAAATAACTGAACAAATTATTTACTGCTTCCTAAAACAAATATCAAAACTAATACATTGCAACCTTCACCAATTAAATTTAAATGCGGAAACAAGAAACTGAACAAGAAAGAAATACATAACACATGACACCGTTATTTTTGGACAAATGTCCCCGGAAAAACCGAACGTGGGAAAACCGGTGCGGCAGCTGAGGGTTTGTATTATTAAGCAGTAGTTTTCTGAATACAATTTTTGGATGCCTTTCTAGCTATCCTGTACAGACAATTTAACTGACAGAATATTAGTGAGAAATACCTCACACTATCCTTGACAATTCAATATTGATCCAGGCCCTGGATGGCTGATCCCACGCTGGCTCTACATAGCTACTACGACAGCCTTCGCAGTTCTGAGTCAACCTCTCTGGGGAACTGCGTCATCTCTTCCCGGATCTCCTGCTGTCTAGAGCTTCGTTCCCTTGGCTGTCCAGTCTCACACCCTGGCTTCTGGCTTTGGAACTCGACTTCCTAGTTGAATTTCAGAGTCCCTCTAAAGCTCTGCTACCTTTGCGTGAGCTTATGCTGCCCAACGTGGCCTTTGCGCTGCCTCTTCTGGATCTCTCTCAGCCTTCTCTACGATGTATTCTCGGATTCTTCAACCGGAACTATCCGTGCTCCTCACTGCAAGAAATCACTTTGAACTCTCTGGCAACTGCTGCGCTGCTCTCTTGAGAAATTCAATCTCTGATCTCCCACTTGATGTGTTTTCCAAATGCCCATTGAAGTCCTTCTTATAATCCTCTAGTTGAGTAATCAACGACCTAGATTAGATTCTAATCAATGGCTCAGATCATTTGGACTCGATCTCCTTCTTTTTCCAGAAGTTTCAGCCCTAGTGTAATTAATACCCTTTAATTATTTTATTTTCCTAAGTTTAGACTTAGGTACCTATTAAAAATATATATATTTTTTTTAATAAAACTATCTCTAGGTAGAATTTCCCAAAACGATTTCTGGATATTGTGGAATACATGTGTCCTAGCCTCCCTGCAAATTTTGAAGTTTAGAGCACATCCGATGCTACCAGAAATCAACATATCATACCAGAATAAGTGGCTCATTCTCCACCATTAGATAGTAGAGATTGGGGTCAACATCACTCTTGATGAATCCCAACTGCTGCAAGTAACTATCAATCGGACCATACCATCCTGTCGGTGCTTTCTTGAGCCCATGTTGGGCTTTCTTTAACCTGCATACATGAGTGCTCTTTTCATGAGTCTTGAAGCCTTTGGGCTGTTCTATATATACCTCTTCTTGTATCACCTCATTCAAGAATGTTGTCTTGACATCCATCTGGTGAATTTCCCATCCCATTTGAGCTGATAGGGATATAACGGATCTAAGAGAGGTATATCTAGCTACTAGGGCGAAGGTTTCCTCATAGTCTATTCCTTCCTTTTGTGCGTACCCCTTGTCCACAAGCCTAGCCTTATGCTTTTCTACACTACCATCTGCAGTGTACTTGATCTTGTAGATCCACCTTGATTCTACAACTGATCTATCCTCTGGTCTAGGTACCACTTCCCAGACATCATTCGTCATGATAGAACTATACTCTTCTGCCATGGCATCCATCCAAACCTGATGTTGTACGACTTCCTGAAAACTAGAGGGTTCTTCAACCTGTGCTACCAAGGCTTGGTACCTGTCAGGCTGTCTACGCTGCCTCTTGTCGGTTCTAGGAGCTTCGACAAACTCCTCTTCGTCCCTTAGTGTCTACCGTACTTCCCTGTTGGTTCTACTACTGGTGGTGGGAGGCTCAATCAAATCCTCCTCTTGTTCCTGTTGTTCCATTTGTTGAGAACTATTTGGATCTCCTCATCCTGAAGAAATATTGGTGCTAGTTACGGTACTCAATCCTGATGTCTGTCCTCCTGCTTGTCCTTTCTGTTGCCCCTGCTGCTGTTGGACTAATGGAACACCTGCTGACTGATCTTTTGCTGGCATCTCTTGAGATTCCCTGAAAGCTCTATCTTCCATGGACTTTGCATCTCGTCTTACTACAATTTCCTGTGATTTGGAATGTAGATTCTGTATGCTTTTGAGGTCTCGTTATAACCTACGAGGTACCCCTTTTTTGTAGTTTGATCCAGCTTATTACGCTTCCTGTTTAGAATGTGGCCATATGCCACACTTCCAAATATCCTGAGATGAATCACCTCTGACTGTTTCCCTGTAAAAACTCCTTCAAGTGTTTTCTTCCCCAATGCAATGTGAAGAGTTCTATTCTAGATGTACACTGCTGTGTTGCATGCCTCTGCCCGTAAGAATCTACGCAAGTCTTGGTCATATAACATAGCCTTTGCTTCCCCGACAATTGTTCTATTCTTCCACTTCGCTACTCCATTCTTCTGTGGATTGTATGGACCTGTCCATTCTCTTTTAGTGCCCTCCTTTGCGCAGAAATCTGTGAAATTGTTTTTTGTATATTCTCCACCATTATCTGAACACAATACTTTATCTTTTTCCCTGTCATGTTCTCTACGAGAGCCTTAAACTCTCTAAACCGATCAAAGACCTCATCCTTGGTCTTTAAGAAATAGATTCAAGTTTTTCTAGAGTGATCATCAATAAAGGTGACAAAGTACTTGCCACCGCTAAGAGCTTGCGTTGACGTTGGGCCACAAATATTTGAGTGTATCAATCGCAATACACCATTTGCTCTGTTGTTAGTTTTGGGAAAGGCTACCTTAGTGTATTTCCCTAGTACGCATCCTCTGCATACATCATCATGCTCAGTACTGAGAAATGAAACTCTTGTAATAGTCTCTGAGCATTTTCAGTGCTCCATGGTATAACTGTCCCATTCGTTTATGCCATAGTTCATTTAGTTCCTTTTCACCATTATGATTACTACCTATTAGTGTCATTGGAGATTCGAGCTGTAATCTATACAATTTGTTGCTTCAAGCTTCAATTTGTCTCATCTTCTTCCAATTGGGATGTTTGACATACACCTTCCTTTTAATGAAGTATGCATCGTACCCCATATTCTTGGAACACTGAAATCAGATTCATTCCTAACCCCGACACATGCAGCACATTAGTGGCTTTTATGCTGGTTCCTACTTCCGGCTGAAACGTTATGGTGCCTCTCACTGCTGGAGTACACTTCGTTCTGTTTCCCATAGTGATCTGGAAGTCCATCTGATCTTCTCGATAGCTTAGAGAAGTATTCTCGTACTCCAGTCATGTGAGCTGAAGCCCCACTATCAATATACCAAACACCCGCTGATGCTGAACTTGACAAACATGTGAATTCTTCTTCCAATCTGGAAGATAATACATCTTGACTATCCATGTTGTTTTGTGCTATTCTCCTTTTCAACGTTGTACTTGCTACTGCTTGATACTTCGTTTTAGCTAGAGATCTGCTCTGCAAAAGAACCACAGCTGCTCCCTTTGTCTTTGACAACCCTTTGATCTAGAGTTTGATTCTCTGTCGACTCACTCAGAGAATTAACTTTCCTTCGAAATTCTGCCTGGCCTAAGGACTGCGCAGCCCTCTGGGGACTTCGAGCAGATGCTTACGCAGTGCTACGCTGCTCTTCGCTTCTCTTGCACTAGATCTCTTCTGCCTCCTGTCTTAGCTTTGATACCATGTGAAAATCTGGAAATTCCAAATCCTATTGCAGCAACTGATAATATTTCTTCTATTTGTTAATTTATTGAAACAAATTATTTGCAGTACTACGACAAATATCGAAATACATATATTGCATTCTTCACAAATTAACTATTGCGGAAAACAAATGTAAGGAAAATACTAGCATACAAATAAACACATAAACATAGTTATTTTTGGACAATTGTCCCTGGAAAAATCCAATGTGGGAACGCTGGTGTTGCGGATGAGGGTTTCTTTTATTATTCTTCAGCGAAATCTCATGTACAATCTATGGATAGCAGAATAAAAGAAGAATCACCAGGGGAAAATTTTATAGACAATTTTCTCTTCATAGTGAGTTTCTGACATCTGGGAGGACCTGCTATCACCATGCTAGCCGTATTGCATCACCCTCTGCATAGTGACTGCGCTGTCTCTACGTTACTGTCTCTACATTAGTGGTTTGCGTCCCTCTTCTGTGCGGCCTCTTCTTGTCGTTTCCTGCACCCTTGATTATTGCGGATACCCTCTCTCTCTCACCTACAACTCTCCCTCTGATTCGATTCCTATTGCTGAAATTTGACTAGTGAGAAAATCGATCTTGATGGACAACTGAATATCTGCCTAGTGTGTATTCCAAATGCCCATCGAATTCCTTCTTATAATCTTCCAGTTGAGTAATCAACGACCCAAATTAAATTCTAATCAATGCCTCAGATCACATTGACTCGATCTTTGTCTTCTTCTAGAAGTTTCACCCTCAGTTTTAATTAATACCCTTCAATTATTTTAATTTCCTAAGTTTAGACTTAGGCATCCATTAAAAATAATTGATTATTTTAATAAAATTGTCTCTGGGTGGAGTTTCCCAAAATGATTTCTGGAATACATGGGCCCTAACCTCCCTGCAAATTTTGACACTAGCACACCCGATGCTACCAGAAATCAACATGGGAAATATTGACGCGCAAAGTGTCTAGGCACCACGACAACGCTCAGAATAAGGGCTATCACTCTTGATCCTTACTCTGTTTAGACTCTTCTAGGCAAGTCAAGGGGGGTAGTCCCTAAGGTAAATGGATGAGAAAACTTGTGGAACATTGGCTCTAGGAGATTTTAATGATGAACAACTTGATGAATTTAAATGAATCTTGATTAACTCAAATGAATAGATTAAACGCTAATGCAACCAAGACATGACCACCAACTAGAGATGATTATAGACCAGTGCCTTTAATTTGAATTAACCATAGATTAAGTAGGAAAACAAGTCATCCAGAATAATTTTCCAATATGTGACGAACAATGACAATCATGAATGATCGATATAAACACCTGAAACTTTATCACGCAAGATATTCTATATTTAGAATGATTTTCGTTTACTGCCCAGATCTAGGTTTAATCAACTTTCTTCTATAGGCAATATAAATTTTAAAAGATTAGTCACACTTTGACCATAGAAAAATCATGAAAATGCATTTAACCACGAGATAACACCAAGGAACTTTAGATTAGCGTTTCAATTATTCTTTAGGCAAAATATAAAGAAGTAAAACAAATCAACGGGTTAATAAATCAAATTTTTAATGGGCCGTAGGCCACGTTAAATTTTCTTAATGTTTGTTTTTTAAGATTTTTTAGGATTTTTTTAAATTTTATGACTTTTAAAATTTTTAGAATTTTAAATAAAAAAATAAAAAAAGGGAAAAATTCAAATGTTAAAAGAACTTCTATATTTTTTTTGTTTTTTAGATTTTTGAAACTTTATTATTTTTAAAAATCATAAATAAAAAATAAATGAAATCAAAATAAAAAAAGAAAAGAAAATCGAAACTCTAAACTAAAACAAAACTAAACAAAGTTTTAGATAAAAATAAAATTCGATTATTCTAAATTAAACTAAATAAAAGTAATGAAATCCAACTAAACTAAATAAAATTGATATCTAACCTAACACACATAAAACATAAAAAATCGAACCTTTTTATTGTGAGTGTGTGCAGGTGAAGGAGGTGCAACAACTCGACCGCGGAAAGGGTTCGAGAGAAGGTCGAGGGAGCTGGAACGTGCAGCTAGACGACAGGGAAATGAATACACAAAGGAGGAAAGGGAGAAGCTGGACAGAAAAAGGATGAGGGATGCGGGTCAACGCAGGAATGGTAGTGAGGAAGGCTGTATCGAGGGCAGACGGAGATAGATGGATGACAGAAAGGGCAGAAGACGCAGGGTTTACAACTGCGTATTAATGGAGTTGAGGCATCAAAGAAGGTGCAACGAGGGTTGGAGGACGTGGAAGGAAAGGGAAAGGCTGCGATGGGTATGGAGATACGAACAACGCGGATTGAGATATGCGGATCTGGACGGAGAGATGCAGGCTTGTGTGCGGTCGCTGTGGAAAGGGACATGTGGATGGGCAGAGAGGAAGAGCTGGGACAGACAACGAGAAGGATGTTTGTGGTAGCACGCAGGTGAGGGATCAAAGCAATGAGGGTTAGATGCAATGATGGAAAGCAGGCAGAGGGTTTTGAAGGGCACTGGTGAGAGGATAGACAGAAGAAAAAAAGCAGGAAGAAGCCCAAGTTTTTCTAGATCTTTTTTTTTTTAAAGTCCAAACCAAAAAATAATTTCGAAATATTCCAGAAAACAACAGTGAAAACAAATTCGAAACTTTCTGCTTAGGAAACCCCAGGCAACAGAGAAACTGCAGCCCAAGAACCGAAGAGAAATTTCCAGATCTAAAAAATTTTGGAACCCCTATAAATTTTTCTAGATAAAAAAAATTTTAAACTTAAACTCTCGGACTGCTGAATAATATTCCTGCAAAATGATGTTGATGAACCCCAGAGATTCAAATATTACCCTCCAGGGCCTAGATTTGGACTCTATATAGATTTCTCCTTCAGATCTGTAGCTGCAAGACAACAAGAAACACCCAAACGATATATACAATGACCCAAAAATCTAAAACCCAAAAGACCCAATTCAGAAAACTGAAAATAATTACAGATCTATGTACATGAATGGGAGATCTATCAAATCTAGGGAGTGTGAGTCCAACTACGCTCCTAGATCTGATACTCTGAGGCTCTCAACAACCCAGATCTATCGATTTAGCAGATTTTTTTTTTTTTTTTGAATTTTAAAGGAGGTACTGAGCTCAAAACCCTTCATGCATCACCCATAAAAATATATTATGATAAGCTTGGGATCAAATTAAGCTGGGCTCTTCAGAAAACATGGATCGGGAGTTGGCTGGTTCAACCGAAAACTTCCCCGAACGCCCGATGATCTAAAAATGTCAAGAATTTCCTTCCAAACTCATTTCAACCATCAATGTAGAGTGAGAAAACGATAATAAAATTCAGATTAAATAGAGATACCTGCTATTATATTCAAAACTTAAATTATCATTCAAACCCCAACGACTGACCAAGATACCTGTACTCAAATCACTCTTTAGAAAGCTATCATCAATGGCTAAAAGGAAATCTATGCATGAAAACGACACATCTTACAGTGTTTCCCCGAAGAGTAACACCAACAGAAATTAACCCCAAAGTCTTTCTTTATTGCTTATAAAAAAAGATTACAAGAGAGTTTTTTGCTTAGTACACGATCATAAGATCGGATGAACCGAGTTACAAATGACCTCCTATTTAAAGATAAACCCTCCAGTGGCTAGTTTGAGTGATCCTCATCAAAGCAATCTTGAGCGTTGATGAGGATCAAAATTCCTTTTAATCTCATCTGTGGAAATTCTAAATTCTCGAGGAAATTCGAATTTTTCAATTAAATGCATTTTAATTAATTCAAAAATTAAATTTTTGAATGGATTTCCTCAAAATTTTGACTTTGACTTAACCCCAGGGACCGAAGGCTTAAAATTTAGCAAAATAATTAATTTGTAATAAAATAAACTAACCAAATAGTTAGGATTATTCCCAAATCACTTTTACATAGACTCGATCTAGAACACTAGGACCCTCCTAAGATGCCAGAGACAAAATCCATTCTAGCTTTGGGGTAAGGCTGAAGGAAAACTCTGCCGACCATCTGAGAATGGATCAGTGAGACAAACAATCTCCTAGAATGTAGATTGTCACTAGAAAAGTAGGTTTACCTAGGTAATCACATACACGACACAGATTTGTTGAGATTATTTACATTATACACATGCAGACTGGGTTTACATTATAAGATGATGATCAAGTTGATGATGATAGTTGGATGACAAGAACACATTGATTAGGCACTATCCCTTTTGTGAAAAAAAGGGGGTGTACTGCTATGGGTCGTTGACACATAGTTGCCAACATCTGGTTCTACTTGGGGACACGTTGCTACACTGGAGGAATGTGAGAATCCAGAATCTGCGTCCATGCAACACACAATTTAACATAAGTAGCGTCCATAAAAAAAATCATCATATAACGTTAAGCACAAGAAAGATATAAGCTCTTCATTTATTAACTATAACATGAAAAATAAATCTAATCCTAAAACATAAATGAAATGCTCAAATGACAAAGTGTAGGGTTAGAAATACAATACAAATGATGCCCCATGGCATCAGATGCGTTCAATGTAGTGCATACTAAGCAGTGGCCTGCTTTCAGGCAAATCTGTCGGCTGTTTCTCAGATGTGCCATGTCCAATCCTGGATACGGTAGGACTTTTTCCTATCCGAAAATCATGTTGCTCGCGGCCATCTGATGCATCAAATCGCTTTCTCATTCTCTTTCTCTTGAGCTTTTTCTTTGTGGCAGTCTGGATCATTAATGACATGGAACATTTTGCTTCAAAACTCTTAGATGAAGTATGTAAGATATGTGTAACATGTCTTTCTTCATTTTGCATCTGCTTGGTCGAGAATGATGGATCAGTCGCACAGGTGTCATGAGTTATAACTTGACCTTTTTTAATTTCTTCTTTGATCATGTCATTTTTAGATAAATCTTCGTTAATGGAGTTAGCCTTTTTCTCGGGATATTCACAACAAGACGGGACCTGTGAATTCCTCTCTTCGAGCCTCTTATGTAATGAACCCATTTCTCTGGCATGTCTTACTATTAACTTCGCTTGATTGAGTTCAGTTTTCACGAATCTTTCTTGCAGAGTGACATGATTAGCTTGCATAGCCTTTATTTGATTCTGAATAATGGACATCTGATTAGAATGATTATCTTCCATTATTTTTAATCTGTTTTCGGTGATATGTATTCCCTCTATATTTATGACACATGGTACCTGCTTTTCTTCTATGGCCAATAATCTATTCTGAAGAGATATTTGACCAACTTCCATGTCCTTTATAATTTTATCATTTTTTGCTTTCATGCCCATGAAACAGTTTTGCATATAGTTTATCTCTTTCTTATGATTTTCTTGCATGGTAGTAAAGTGATTATTATAATCGAATCTCATGATGGTCACTTCTTCATCCATAGTTGACAATTTGTTTTGAATCGAACTTATTTCTTCTTGATACTTACTTCCATGGCAGTCACTTGATTTGAATGATTGAATTCCATGATCATCATCTTTTCCTCTAGGACTAATAACTTGCTTTGCATAGAATTAAATTCCCTGTCATGATTAGCTTTCATGGTTTCCATTTCCTTAGCATGCTGACTTTGCATGTCGGTTATGTGATCAGAGTGTTTACTTTCCATGATTTCCATCTCCTTATCATGTTTTTCCAGGTGGGTGTACAAAGTCCTCATACCCTTGACGTAATCAGTTACAAATTTTTCTTGATTAAGCTCCATATTTTTTACTAGTTGCGTTAGTTCTTCTATAATTTGCTTATCATTTTCCCTTTCATTGTCGACACTGATTTGAAAACTTGTCCCTGTTTTCCCACTGTCATGGATTTGACCTGCAATGGTATAAGTGGATGGCACGTTCTGATATGGAGAATTGTCTTGAAATCTTTCACTAACAGCTGGATCCTTTACAATATCACTCTCATTCTGTTGCATAATGTTAGGGGCACAAGGCGAGCTACCTTGATCACCATATCTATCTGTAAAAGCTTTGACAATGTCTTGTAAAGAAGCGAATGAATCTTTAGGACAACTATTAAATCAATTCAAAGCATCACCCTCCATAGAAAAGGCAAATAGACGCATTTTGACATCTTCATGTTTATATTGGGGAGAACTACAATATTTGGTTATTATATGAGCAACCATGCGTAGATGCTTTATAACAACGACTGAATCATCACCAGAGAACAACAACAATTTATGAATGGCCTCTTCCGGTATATCATGGAGAAAATCAGTAAAATGACACGGGGTAAACGAATCATCCATGACGACTTGCTTGAAGGGATAAGGAGGGACCAAATGGATGCTAGAGGGAGACCTCTGCTCAAGAAAATAAGAGATCCACAAGAAGCGAGTTTCTAGTAGAAATTCTTATAAGAAATGAAAGAAGTGTAGTCGCCACTTGAACATGAATCTAGCTCCAAGATCCAAAAGGCAAACAACTGGATATAAGGGAAGGTTTCTTGTTTGAGAAATAATGGATGAATAAGTGGAGTTGCCACCCAAACAAGAAACAAACTGATATGTCCAGGTGCTAAAGCTGTAGATGAAACGATAATGAGATGACAAAAGGTAAGGCGATGAAAAGATCAAATGACGCAAGGAAATGTTGTGCTGTTTGACATGCTAATGAATGGCGGAAAAGATGAGATGATTAAAATGATGTCGAAGAAACCAAGGACAAAAAAAACTCTATCCCCAGCCCCGGCGCCAAAAAATGTTGGCGTTGCCAGCTCGAATGAGAGATCAGAAATGATAAGAATGATGAGGAAATGTCATTGAAACGCCGAGAATAAAATGTCCCCGACAACGACGCCAAAAAATGTTTTCGTTGCCGGCTCAAATGAAAAGGTGAGAAATGAGAAGAATGATAAGGAAATGTCGATGAAATGCCGAGAATAAAATATCCCCGAAAACGGTACCAAAAAATGTTGTCGCACAAAGTGTCTAGGCACCCTAACAACGCTCAGAGTAAAGGCTGTTCCTCTTGATCCTTACTCACTCTGTTTAGACTCTCTCCTAGGCAAGTCAAGGGGGGGTAGTCCCTAAGGTAAATGGATGAGAAAGCCTGTGGAACACGGGCTCTAGGGGATTTTAACGATGAACAACTTGATGAATTTAAATGAATCTTGATTAACTTAGATGAATAGATTAAATGCTAATGCAACCAAGACACGACCACCAACTAGAGATGATTATAGACCAGTGCCTTTAATTTGAATTAACCATAGATTAAGTAGGAAAACAAGTCATCCAGAATAATTTTCCAATATGTGATGAACAGTGACAATCATGAATGATCGATATAAACGTTCGAAACTTTATCACGTAAGATATTCTAGATTTAAAATGATTTTCGTTAACTTCCCATGTCTAGATTTAATCAACTTTCTCCTATAGCCAATATAAATTTTAAAAGATTAGTCACACTTTGACCATAGAAAAATCATGAAAATGCATTTAACCACGAGATAACACCAAGGAACTTTAGATTAGCGCTTCAATTATTCCTTAGGCAAAATATAAAGAAGTAAAACAAATCAACGGGTTAATAAATTGAATTTTTAATGGGCTGTAGGCCACGTTAAATTTTTTTAATATTAAAGCGCAATTCCTTTAATTTATTTAAACTCCTTTGTCACAAAATTTATATTTTTTTAGAATTTTTTATTGTTTTTATGTTTCTTAAGATTTTAAAATATTATAATTTTTTAAATTTTTAGAATTTTTAAATCCAAAAATAATAAAAAAGGGGAAAATCAAATGTTAAAGAATTTGTATATTTTTTTTAGATTTTTGAAACTTTATATTTTTAAAATCATAAATAAATAAATAAATAAATAAATGAAATGAAATCAAAATAAAAAAAGAAAAGAAAATCGAAACTCTAAACTAAAACAAAACTAAACAAAGTTTCAAATAAAAATGAAAATCAATTATTCTAAATTAAAGTAAATAAAAGTAATGAAATCCAACTAAACTAAATAAAACTGATATCTAACCTAACACATAAAGCATAAAAAATCGAACCTTTTTATTGTGCGTGTGTGCAAGTGAAGGAGGTGCAACAACTCGACCGCGGAAAGGGTTCAAGAGAAGGTTGAGGGAGCTGGAATGAGTAGCTAGACGATAAGGAAATGAATACACAGAGGAGGAAAGGGAGAAGCTGGATGGAAAAAGGATGAGGGATGCGGGTCAACGCAGGAATGGAAGCAAGGAAGGCTGTATCAAGGGCAGATGGAGAGAGATGGATGACGGAAAGGGCATAAGATGCAGGGTTTACAACTGCGTATTAATGGAGTTGAGGCAGCGAAGAAGGTGCAGCGAGGGTTGGACGACGCGGAAGGAAAGGGAAAGGCTGCGATGGGTAAGGAGATACGGACAACGCAGATTGAGATATGCGAATCTGGACAGAGAGATGCGGGCTTGTGTGCATTCACTGTTGAAAGGGACATGTGGATGGGCAAAGAGGAAGAGCTGGGACAGACAGCGAGAAGGATGTTTGTGGCACCACGCAGGTGAGGGATCGAAGCAGCGATGGAAAGCAGGCAGAGGGTTTTGAAGGGCATTGTTGGGAGGATAGACAGAAGAAAAAAAGCAGGAAGAAGCCCAAGTTTTTCCAGATCTTAATTTTTTTTTGAAGCCCAAATCAAAAAATAATTTCGAAATTTTCTAGAAAACAATAGTGAAAACAAATTCGAAACTTTCTGCTTAGGAAACCCCAGGCAGCAGAGAAATTGTAGCCCAAGAACCGAAGAGAAATTTCCAGATCTAAAAAATTTTGGAACCCTTATAAATTTTTCCAGATAATTTTTTTTTAAACTTAAACTCCCGGACTGCTGAATAATATTCTTGCAAAATGATGTTGATGAACCCCAGAGATCCAGATATTATCCTCCAGGGCCTAGATCTGGATTCTATACAGATTTCTCCTTCAGATCTGTAGCTGCAAGACAACAAGAAACACCCAAACGATATATACAATGACCCAAAAAACTAAAACTCAGAAAACCGAAGTCAGAAAACTGAAAATAATTACAGATCTATGTACATGAATGGGAGATTTATCAGATCTAGGGAGTATGATTCCAACTCTGCTCCCAGATCTGATAATCTGAGGCTCTCAACAGTCAGATCTATCGATTTAGCACAAAAAAATTATTTTTTTGAATTTTAAGGGAGGTACTGAGCTCAAAACCCTTCATGCATCACCCATAAAAAATCTCTTATGATAAGTCCGGGATCAAATTATGCTGGGCTCTTCAGAAAACATGGATCGGGAGTTGGCTGGTTCAACCGAAAACTTCCCCGAACGCCCGATGATTTAAAAATATCAAGAATTTCCTGCAAAACTCAATTCAACCATCAATGTAGAGCGAGAAAACAATAATAAAATTCAGATTAAATAGAGATACCTGCTATTATATTCAAAACTTAAATTATCATTCAAACCCCAGTGACTAAGCAAGATACCTGTACTCAAATCACTCTTCAGAAAGCTATCATCAATGGCTAAAAGGAAATCTATGCACGAAAATGACACACCTTACAGTATTTCTACGAAGAGTAACACCAGCAGAAATTAACCCCAAAGTCTTTCTTTATTGCTCATAAAAAAGGTTACAAGAGAGTTTTTTGCTTAGTACACGATCAAAAGATCGGATGAACTGAGGGACAAATGACCTCCTATTTAAAGATAAATCCTCTAACGGCTAGTTCGAGTGATCCTCGTCAAAGCAATCTCGATCATTGATGAGAATCAAAATTCCTTTTAATCTCATCCATCGAAATTCTAAATTCTTGAGGAAATTCGAATTTTTCAATTAAAGCATTTTAATTAATTCAAAAATTAAATTTTTGGATTAATTCCTTCAAAATTTTGACTTTGACTTAACTTTAGGGGCCAAAGGCTTAAAATTTAGCAAAATAATTAATTTACCTTAGTCCCTGGACCTCTTAAAATTTAATTTTTAAGGACTGACGAATTTTGCATTCGGATAATTTAAATTTATCTAGGACGTAGACTAATTAAATTTCTGGCTTAGGATTTTAATTAATTTTGGCTAGAAAATTTAATTAATTAACCTACGAGGGGATAAATTATTTTTCCAACCCTCAAGACACTTTCCATCATGATTTTTACATTTATTACATCTCAAGGGGGAAAACCCATTCTCACAGACTACCCAGTTCTGTGACACAAATATAATTTAGCAGATCAAACAATTTGTAATAAAAATAACCTAACCAAATAGTTAGGATTATTCCCAAATCACTTTTACGTAGACTCGATCTAGAACACTAGGACCCTCCTAAGTTCCCGGTGACAAAATCCATTCCGGCTTTGGGGTAAGGCTGAAGGAAAACTCTGCCGACCGTCCGAGAATGGATTAGTGAGACAAAAAACCTCATGGAATGTAGATCGTCACCAGAAAAGTAGGTTTACCTAAGTAATTACATACACGACACGGATCTGCTGAGATTATTTACATTATACACATGCAGATTGGGTTTACATTATATGATGATGATCAAGCTGATGATAGCTGGACGACACGAGCACATCGATTAGGCACTATCCATTTTGCGAAAAAAAAGAGGGTGTACTGCTATGGGTCGTTGATACGTAGTGGCCAACAGGACACATGCAGGATTGCATTGGATCTTATGCAATCCTGCATAAGATCGAATGCGTCCCCTAGCCTTCCAGTATAACAAGTCATTAGAGAAATCGAGTAAATGAGCTTACCAACCATGGACCACAGGTGGGGACTTCATAATGGCCTGCCCTTCCATAATGGGCATCGAGGTGTGCCATTGTCTCCTAAACTCCAAATGGGGTTAACCAAGTATCTTGTTAAGTTCTACTTCTGAGGGGGATAATATGTTCAAGGTACATCCTTCAAAAGGTGGTGGCATGTGATAGATAGGTGAATGAAGTAGGGGATGAGAAGGGGCAGCCCTGGGCCACATGCTGGGGTACAAGGGTAGCCAATAAAAGGGAAGCCCGCACTTGGGTTTAGAATGTATAGGAGGGAGCAATCGTGGTACATGAGGTAGCTCGACCTTGATTTTTTCACCCTTCTTTATATGCCTTTTGCCTTTTTATGATTTTCTTTGGTTAACTGCTCAGGGCTTAAGGGGTAAGAGCATGATGTAGAAGATATAGTAGTGAATATCTCCCTTTTAAGGTAGGACGAATTATTTCCTACTAGGGGTTGGGACAATCATGGGTTCCTATATGATGAAGGAGGCTCATAGAACATGTAGGAACCAGGGTGATAGCCATGATGATGGGTAGAGCTCATGTATTGGCTTTGGCCCACGTGTTAAATGTGTTTGTCCCGACCATCTTTTGCATTTTGTGGTACATTTTCCAGTTGGATGTGGCCAAATATGCTTTTACCTTTCTTTTTAGTTGCATCAACGTCTTGGGCATCATTCCAGGCCTGATCCAAGGTGTGGGCAAGGGGAAGGGGTGAGCCAATTGTATGTGGACCAAGTGGAGGAATTTAGACCCAGGTGGGAGAAATGATGAATGTGGTAATAATGAGTGGAAAATGGGGTAATATAGGCGGGTATGGGAATAGGACCACGCAACTAAAATCGGGGTTTCTCGTTAAAACCATCCTTGAAGCCAAATGGTCAGTAAAAGAGATCCCACGGGACTAGAGTTCAAGGTTAATATCCAAGAGGGGTCTAGGGGACAAGAGCACAGACCTAGCTGATTATTTCCTTCGAATCTCCCCATTAATCCATGCCCAGAAGTGTCCATGATAAGCAAACTACAATACTCAATTACCAAATGACAAGGCATACCTTTAGGTTCGGGAAGCCCACCTTCAAACAAACGATCATGGGAGATGGGCGAGGGACCACATGGTTGGCAGAGAATCGACACAATGAGCTAGTTGGTGGCTGCGGACTGAGGACCATCTTGGAGAAAAACAATTCTCCTAGGGATATCACCCACAAAATGGTGGGTAACAGGCCCGATGAATTCCTTCTGTTAGGCTGAGCGTACTCTCACAATTTGGCCGAGTTAACAGCCCCTTAACTGTTGCATATACCTCTCTTTCGCTGAGTTGATTGACTATCATATGGCAGACCCGCGTATCCCTTTTTTGATACTAGTAATAGGCTGTCATTTTAGGCTTGCATATCCTCTTTTTATGCTGTGTGTACAACTCTTTATTTCAGCCCTGATAGCACCTTGAATTGTGCTGTGTATCCTTTTTTTATGGGGTTGTCGGCTCCTAAATTTTAGCTGCCATGACAGCCAATTATCTTGGCTTAGTAGAGCCACTTTATCCTTTGATTTACAGGCCACTTTTACAATTTTCTTCCCCCCTTTGTCTTTGACTTGGGAAAAGTGGATTTGCATGAAGGGTGCATCATTTTTTGACCCCAAAGGGAGTCTTAGGAGAATGTTGGGATTTTGAGCATGAAATTTGAGCTCTTATATGCCCCCAACATTTCCAAAGGTCACTTGTTCACATCATTACATAGAAAATTTAATTAAAAATCCCATTTTGCAGGAATTTTAATTATTTAAAAAAAATCCTAGAAGATCTAGTCAAATTTTGCGACACTTTAAATATGACATAGCATGGTAAACCGTAATATACATCAATTCTAGACATTAGGACAGACCCAAGGCTCCATCATCAAGCCACACTCTAGCTTTGGAGGCATGTGAGTGAAAAAATTTAGTTGGTTATTCATCTTTGAAAAGTGAGAATAATTAGGTAAGTGAAAAAAACTCTAGAGTGGACTCAATTGATGACTGGGTTCCAAGTTGCCTAAGCATGTTACAAAAATTATTTTTTTTTTGCTAAAGCAAGAGTCGTACCTGTTGGAGCAAACGATGCGTAGCGGAGATTTAAAAGGCATACACAGTCCATAAAATCATAAAAAATAACACAAGAATTTAACGTGGTTCACCCAACCAATTTGGGCTACATCCACCAAAACAGAGGCATCGGTAATTTTATTATTCAACAGGAGATTACAACAATTTATTTCCTCACACACTCTCTACTACAATATCCTGTACGGGCTTATATTTTTATAGCTAGGAGTATAAAATTGAATCATAAATTCTCTCACAACAAATATAGGATGCAATAACTCCTCCTCAACAAAATCGAGCTAATATAGCAACAAATCCTGTTGTTGTCATCTACATGAGATTTTTGCCCAATTTAATAAAACAGAAAATCTCAACAATCTCCACCTTGACAACAATTACCCTGATACCTTGTTTCTTTATTATTTTTATCTTTTCTGCAAGCCAAGAGAAGCCAGACACCAACGCAGCTTCTCTAACAAAACTGGTTTCGTGAACATGTTTGCACAGTTCTCCTTTGTATGCACCTTTTCAAGAGAGACTCCCCTTTCAGTGATAACCTGTCTTACAAAATGGTACTTGATTGGTATATGCTTTGATTTACTATGAGAGACCGGATTCTTAGCCAAATGAATTGCACTTTGACTATCACAAAATAACTTGATGTTATCCTGTAACCTACCAAATTCACCAAACAAACCTTTCAACCAAATCGCTTCTTTGCAAGCATGAGAAGCAGCTATGTATTATGCTTCAATAGTGGATAAAGCAACAATGTTCTGTAGCTTTGACATCCAACTAATAGCTCCACCTGCAAGAGTAAATATATACCCTGATGTTGACCTTCTCTTATCCAAATCACCTGCAAAATCGGAATCAACATATCGCAACCAAATTCACTACTCCTGTTATAAGTGATACAATAATCACTTGTGCCTCTCAAATACTGAAGCACCCATTTCACTGCTGACCAGTGTTCTTTACCTGGATTTGCCATATACCTGCTGACAACCCCAACTGCATGTGAAATATCTGGTCGAGTACAAACCATCGCATACATCAAACAACCTACTACATTGGCATACGGAATTTGAGACATATATTCCTTTTCTTCTTTTGTATTAGGACATAAACTAGAAAAAAACTTAAAATGGGACGCTAAAGGGACTGACACAGGGTTCACATTGTTCATACCAAACCTCAAGAGTATTTTCTCAATATACTTCTGTTGTGATAGCCACAGCTTACCATTGCTCCTGTCTCTGAAAATCTCCATGCTCTAAATCTGTCTCGCTGCTCCTAGATCTTTCATATCAAATGTCCTTGCCATCTGAGCCTTTAATCTGTTGATCTCTATTATGCTTTTGCTTGCTAAAAGCATATCGTCAACATACAACACTAAGATAATGAACATGCCATTACTTAATTGCTTAAAGTAAACACAATGATCATATTCACTTCTTATATAATTTTGACTCATCATGAAAGAATCAAATTTCTTGTACCATTGTCGAGGTGGCTGCTTCAGACCATACAATGATTTCTTGAGCCTGCAGACAAATTTCTTGTTGCGATTTTGAACAAACCCTTCCGGTTGTTCCATGTAAATTTCCTCATCTAAATCTCTATGTAAAAATGCAGTTTTAACATCTAGTTGCTGTAATTCTAAATCAAGTAAAGCGACTAATGCTAATACAATTCGAATTGAAACTATTTTTACAACTAGTGAAAATATCTCATGAAAGTCAATGCCTACTTTCTGAGAAAAACCTTTTGTGACCAGCCTTGCTTTGTACCTGTCCTCTGTATCATCAACACCCCTTTTCAATTTGAAAACCCATTTACATCCCACAGTTTTTTTGTCTTTAGGAAGTTCTACTAGATCCCATGTGCCATTCTTGTCTAATGCCGTCATTTCGTCCTCCATAGCTTCTTTCCACTTTTCACATTTAGCACCTTCTACAGCTTCCTAATAGCACAAAGGTTCATCATCGTTAGCGGTTAAAGCAACTGAAGTAACATAATCATCATACCTTTTAGGAGGACGTTTCATTCTTGTAGACCTCCTTAAAGATGTTTCTGGTACTTCCACAATTGGTTGATTATTATCTGTAGGAACTTCTTCATGATCAGCATCTGAGACATGTTCGTGATCTACATCTGAAACTTGTTCATGACTTGCATCTGAAACTTCTTCATGAATTGCATCTGAACCATGTTCATCTTGACTATCATCAGTGTTTGAACTGGTTTCAAACTGAATGTGTTGAAACTCAGATACATTATCCTGTTTCAATTTATTATCTACATCTAAATTTGCAAGGGAGGATTCATTAAATTTAACATCTCTGTTGGTGATGATCTTGTGAGTAGTAGGATCCCACAATCTGTATCCCTTAGTTCCATCACCATATCCAACAAAGATATATCTTTTTGATTTGGGGTCTAATTTAGAATGCTGATGTTTCGGAACTAGAGCGTATGCATCACAACCAAAAACTCTTAGTTTAGAATAATCACAAGGATGACCTTTCCATACCTCTTGAGGAATTTTGCATCCTATCGCCGTTGATGGTGATC
>APFE031752456.1:102728-120908 GCA_000404065.3 Pinus taeda | reverse complement strand
GCAAACTGTACAACTGTCGCTTCAGAAGAATCCTATTGGTTAAGGATTTTGTCATGTACAGCTTCTCAAGCTTTGTCCACAAACCAGCAGCAGTTTTCTCTGACACGATGTTAAACAAAACATCATCTGCCAAACACAGTCGAATACCGCTCAATGCTCTTTCATCCAATTTGCTCCACTCATCATCTGTCATGTTGTAAGGCTGTTTGGCTTTTCCCAACAACGCCTTCGCCACGCCTTGTTGCACAAGTAGATCATACATTTTCACTTTCCAGATCTCGAAGTTGTTTTTTCCATTGAACTTCTCGATCTCAAAACGAGCACTTTGAGTTTTTGCCATGTTGTAACAAACAAACAATCTCCAATTCCAACATTTTAATAAATACAGTTAATATTTAAAAAATGCCTTTGCCTTATACTATATTGCCTTTACCTTATCATAAAATTCCTCTGCTGTACAATTTTCAGATTACAATTAAAAAAAAATTTCAGTTTTACCAAAGCGAAAAATGCTTGGCGCGCCGAAAGGGACTTGGCGCTTCCTCGACAGCAGAAGATCCACGCCAGAGAGAAAAATGGTGTAAGTGACAAAATTGGCGCGAGTATACCCGTCGTTTCTGCGCCAATGGGGATACTGGCGCACTGGCGCGAGTATTACACTCGGAACTGCGCCAATGGGCGCGCCTGTTCCAAAATAAATCGCGCCAACCCTTTCTCTGTCACAATTGGCGTGACTGTTCCTGCTGAAACCGCTCCAACGACAAAGCTCCACCTTCCGCAGCTCTGTCACATGTACCAGCTCCACAACATGCTCTGATACCAATTGTTGGAGCAAACGATGCGCAACAGAGATTTAAAAGGCATACACAGTCCATAAAATCATAAAAAATAACACAAGAATTTAACGTGGTTCACCCAACCAATCTGGGCTACATCCACCAAAACAGACGCATCGACAATCTTATTATTCAACAGGAGATTACAACAATTTATTTCCTCACACACTCTCTACTACTCCAATATCCTGTATGGGCTTATATTTTTATAGCTAGGAGTATAAAACTGAATCATAAATTCTCTCACAACAAATATAGGATGCAATAACTCCTCAACAAAATGGAGCTAATATAGCAACAAATCCTATTGTTGTCACCTACATGAGATTTTTGCCCAATTTAATAAAACAGAAAATCTCAACAGTACCTTCATTGTCATTAAATGAGAAAATAATTTACATAGATTACAACCATTCAGGTGGATCCATGGACCGAGAAAAATCAACTACCCAACAACCAGGGGCAACAAGTTAAGGGTCTAAACCCTGAACTCTCCCAATCAAAACATCACAAACCCTCAAGTGCCCGACCGTGCCAAGGCCAGCCATTCGACTAACCACTAACCGAATGTGGGACTAACACTTAAACCCAAGAAATATCTAAATCAAAATTGATATCAGCGTTGAAGCCTTTAATCGCCATCATCAAAACACCCTGCCCGATCCAACGGTGGAGGAAGAAATCGTAGTGCCAAGGAGCCCGACGGTTAACTGTATGGACCCACTGACATGCACGAAGGATCCTGACCATAGATCTCCCAAGTTTGATCCAACAGCAGAGGAAGATATCACATTGCCAAAAAGCTCGCCTTCTAACCACATGGACCCACTGACATGCACGATGAATCCTAGCCGTCGATCCTCCGTGCTTGATCCGACGGCCCAAGATCACATCGCACGGGCCTAAAGCACTGCAGGTTAGCGTGCGATGAGGGTGGTATTTGTACCCACCCCACCACCACGTATAGCAACTTGAGTGGGATCGCTATGAAAACTTAAAAACCACTTTCTGCTTGAAAGGCGCCCGATGACCCGAAAACCACTTTGCGGGCGAAATTACATCCCCGTGAAGAGAAGCAAGGAAATCCCGACCACCACGAAAGCTCAGAATTCGGCTTCTCACTCCAACCCCTCTGCACTTGTTGATGAACCCCTGTAGAGTACAGTCCCAACCCTCCGGCCAACTACCCAGGCAGTTGGATCTGCCGAGCAACCAAAGAAGGGAAAAAATGAGGAAAAAGCAGCAACTCGTACCGAAACCAATCTAACTGGCCAAAGCCTCCATAGTTTTGTTGTTATACATCGTCATGTCTTCATCGACTTGGCAGCCACACTGTTCCTTTAGTCTGTTCTAAGACAACCCCTGCCAACCCGTCGCGACTCTGCTAATAGTACTTTTCACTCCTTGGTTGGCCAATAAATCCGCCAGTTTGTTAGCCTTCCTTCGAACATGGTTAAAACTTATCGTGTGTAGGCTCATGAGGTGGAGCTGGATCCGTTGAAAGACCCAGATCAACCTCCAATGTTTGAAACCTTCTTCGGCTCCGTGCCCCAGCTGATTCTTTTGACTAAGTTAATGATTAGCTCAGAGTCAGCGTCGATAATCACATTTTGCTGATTATCCTTCACTAGGATTTCTAAGCGTTGCTCCATAGCCATTAGTTCTGCCATGTTGTTAGTGGCTCTGCCTAAATGGAAATGGAAGATGGAAATGATAGTACCTGATTCATCCCTTAACACCCCTCCAAAGCTAGCAATACCCGGGTTGCCGTTAGAGGCCCCGTCAATGTTATACTTTAGAAAACCCTGAGGGGGAGGATGCCAAAAGTCTTGCTCAGTTTCCATTATCCTAACCATTCTGTCCAGGCCTTGAGGAAGAAGCCCCTGCATGCCCAACTATATGAGAATTCTCATTTCAGCATCTGAAGGAGGATTCTTAGGGGGATTTCTCGCAGTCGTACTAACTGTCTCCCTAAGTTGTCTTAATGTCTGCTCAAAAAGACATTGGAAAGGTCTCTTTTCATTTTTAAATATCTTGTTGTTCCTTTTTTTCCAGACATTCCAAATAATGAAGCTAGGCGTGAGAGCCCAAGCTGAGCATAGAATTTCAGAATCAGAAAAATTCCTCCTCCAGTTGTTTAGGGTATTGAAAATACTCCCTCTATCCCTGTCTGTCTTTTGGAAGATGGTGGCAAAAGAGTCCCACAATCTAGAGGTGAAGATGCAATTGTTGAGGAGGTGTTCCATAGTTTCCTCTTGGGCCTCACAGAGCTGGCATCTAGAAGGCCCCACAACCCCACTTTTACGAATGTTGTCCCAAGTCAGAATTTTCCTATGGTAAACCAACAACATGAAGAGTTTAATCTTCATCCAGCCATGATGCCTCCATAGATTCTGCCACATTCTATCTGGAATAATAGAATCCAGCTCAAGGAGTATGCATTTTGCCTCCTTAAGATTGAAGGTGCCCTCTTTGTTGTTGCCTCATCTTAACTGATCATGCCCCCTAGTACTAAAATCTTCCTTTGTTCCAACATTTTCATAAGAGCTTCTCCTTTTGCTTTCAAGGGGTTGTCTTCCCTGTAGACAATATTCCTCCAGTTTCTCCATTTTCCTGCATTATTGGTTTGATCCCAAAAATCTTTAACTTTAGATAGCCCTATGATGTCTGTCTCTATCTTGAGGTCCTTAAAATCCTCTTTTAACAATATCGGTTCTTGTTGCCATTTGTCTTCCCAAAATAGTGCCAGATCTCCCTCTCTGATTTCCTAGAAGCTATTCTTTTGAACTAAGCCTCTATTCTCCCATCGCTTTTTCCAAATATAAGAGCCCTTTATACTTCTAGACATCCTTATATGATCGTTAGTTTTCCAAGTACTGGCATATTTCTCTTTCCAAATACTAGCCCACTGAGCGTTTGGTTCTTTAACCCAACGCCACCAAAGTTTAGCGCCTAGGGCCCTGCTTAGAACCTCTAGATCGTCCAAACCAAGACCTCCATGATTTTTAGGTTTGCAAAACTTTTCCCAGGCTACCAAGGCCCATTTCTTTCTGTTCTCCCCCTTGCCCCAGAGGAAATCTCTTTGAATGGATCTGAATTGTTGTAAGACTCCTTTTGGTGCAGGGAGAGCTGAAAGCATGAAAATTGGGATAGATTGAAGAACAACCTTCGTAAGGACCAATCTACCAGCCAAGTTTAAAGTTTTGATGGTCCAATTTCTAATTTTATCCTGCATCTTGTTAATCACCGGCTCCCATATACTCTTATGCATAGGTTTAGCAGTTAGAGGAACCCCCAAATATTTTGAAGGAAGGAAATCCCTTTGAAAGCCCAGAATTCTGGAGATATTCCTTTGAATAGCAATATTGGTATTAAAAGAAAAAAATCTTGGATTTGGAAAGATTAACCTCCATACCTGAAGCCATGGCAAAGTCACTTAGAAGTTGTTTGTATGCTAGAGCCTCTTTGACTGTAGGGACTCCTTGCAGCATGGTATCATCCACAGATTGTTGATGAGTTAAGGCCTGTCCATTCTCAGAAAGTTGTAGACCCTTGATTTTGCCGTCTTCCTTTGCCTGCTTGATGGACCAGCCCATACCTTCCATCATGAGAATGAAGAGAAAGGGAGAGCGTGGATCACCCTGCCTGAGCCTTCTTGAAGGAATAAAAGTCTCGGATGGAGAACCATTTACCAAAATAGAAAAACTGGAAGTTACCAGGGCCATGACCCATCTGACCCAGTTGTGATCAAACCCAAAAGCAATAAGAACCCTCTTAATATAGGTCCAATTCGACTTTTCATAAGCTTTGGCTAGGTCCAGTTGCATAATCATTCCAGCCTTCCTGTTACTAGTCAGAGAGTGCACTACCTCCTGTGCTTGAATGATATTATTGAGAATTTGCCTGACTTCCACATAACTAGATTGTTCCCCAGACACAAGAGTGGGCAAAAGAGGTTTGAGTTTGTTGGCTACAACCTTGGATATTATCTTGTAAACCACATTGCACAATGCTATGGGTCTAAACTTATCTGGAGTGAGGGAATTATCCTGTTTAGGGATCAGAGAGATGAAAGAGGTGTTGAGTGCATTAAGAATGGTTCTATTCCTCCTGGAATCTTCTACTACATTCAGAATGTCCTGTTTAACAATATTCCAGCAAGCTTTGAAGAAATCAACATTTAAACCATCAGGGCCTAGCACTTTACCATTCTACATTTCCTTGAGGACCTCACTGGTCTCCTCTTCAGTGACTGGCCTATTGAGGTTAAAGTTATCCTCTCTGGACACTAGTCTGTGTATATGTCTTGTTAAATCCTTGATGAAATGCTCTCTGTCCGTGATGGTTTCCTTTGCTATCCCATGAAAGTGCTGGACTAGCACAGCTTCTATGTCTTCGTGAGAACTGAGAAGTTGCCCTCCCTCATCCTTGATCGAAGAGATTCTATTATGGGCTCTGTTTGCCAAGGTGGATCTGTGGAAGAATCTGGTGTTTCGCTCTCCTTCTTTAAGCCATTGCACTCTAGATTTTTGTCACCAAAATATTTCTTCTTGTTTACAAAAGTTCTCCCATTCTTGCTAGAGTTTGGTAGCTTTCTCATTTATGACTTTGTCAAAGCCAACCGTGGTAAGGGCTTGGTTTAGTTCCTGCAATTTGTTTTCAACAACCTTTTTCCTTCAAAAACATTACCAAATTCATTCCTGTTCCAATCTTTTAGCCTGCACTTGATATGTTTTAATCTTTTGTGAAGACGAAACATACTCGTACCCTGAATGTGTAAATCTTCAGACCACCAACCTGAAATGTTGTTGATGAAATTTGGATGGGTGAGCCAGATATTTTCAAATCTGAAAGGTCTATTCCTGGGGGTGCCTATGCCTTTGACCTCCAGTTGGACGAGCCAGTGATCTGATCCTCCAAAGGGGAGAATACTCGCTGCCATTTCCTTATTATTGAGCATAAGGTCCTCTGAAATGATGAATCTATCTAACTTCGATGCAACTAGAGACTCTCCTCCTCTTTTATTGTTCCAAGTGAAGAGACCATTACTGGAAACGATGTCAACTAGCTTCATAGAATCCATAAAAGTTTGAAAGGCTAAGGAGTCTTTATTTAGGGTTCTGGTACCCCCTTTTTTCTCCAATAGTGATTTGATCATGTTGAAATCACCACCCAAAATCTAGGGTATATCTCCAAATCTTGCTCTGAGATCCACTAGAGTCTATAAACCTGAGTTTATCATCCATTCTCTGAGGGCCATAAACATTCGTGACTAGATAGATCTCCCTATCCCCCACAGGTTGAATAACCAATGATAAATAATTTCTAGAAACCTCAGTGTCTATTATCCCAATCTTTTGGGGTTTCCAAAGAGTAAGAATGCCACCTGCTGAATTTTCTGCCTTGACTTCTAAAAACTCAAAAAGCTTGAGCCATTTGCTGTCTAATTCCTTAATTTTCTGAATGGAACATTTAGTTTACTGGATAAAAATCATATCCGGAGCTTCTTGCTTCATTCTGTTACTAATTAATCTTTGTTTCCTTTTACTACCAAGACCCCTTATATTCCAAGAAGTGAACTTCATCATTAAAGATTTGTGAAGGAGTAACTGGTTAGGTCTTTCATCTTACCTGAATCTATCATTAGCTTTCCACATTCCATCAACAGCTCATTCTGCTTTTTTCTGCCTCTTTTCTTACTTGGGCATCTAGGTGCTAATCCTAGTGTGTTTTTCAAAGTTTTCACCCCTTCGCTACCCTGTTTTGCAGTATTACGTTGCCTGACCATCCTTGTATTCTGGGTTTTCCATAAGTACAGCTGCTGTACTCTAGTGAACTCCTCTTGAGGTAATGAGTCTACCCCTCCCATGGTTCCTTGTTTCAAGAACCCTTCCAAATCTAGGTTTTCTCTCTCAAGAATCTCCTGTAGCTCATGGTCCTCCATTTCCATCTCGCTCTGGGTCATTTCCTGGTCCATATCCAATTCTGCATCACTCATCATAGCCTCTTTCTGTTTATTATTATCCTTTGTATGCTCCTTGTCTTCCTCTTTCTCCTTCTCCTCTGGAGTTACCTCCATGCTTTGATTTGCTTTTTTTGTCTCTTCTTCTTCTTCAAGCACTTGGTACCTGTGCAGACTGACCTGAGGCCCTTCTGCTTGATGTTGCTTAAGTTCCCTTTTGCTCCCTTTTCCTTTATGGCTCACTTTATGAAAGCTTTCAGAATCTTTCATGGTGGGAGCTTTGCTCTTATTCTCTATTTTATTGAGAGGGCAATCCCAGAAAAGGTGTCCATGCTCATGGCATCTGCGACATCTAAATGGAATATGTTCATAATCAACTGTTTGAACCCATTCTTCGTCAAAAACCTCCAAAATAACCTCATTCGGTAGGGCTCCGGATAGATCCATTTCCACACAAATTCGTGCAAAGGAAGTGTATTTTCCCCTTCTGGTGGCTTCAGATGCTTTGACAAAATGTCCTAATTTATTTCCTGTGGCTGTTAACAACTTTGTTTGCGAATAATCAAGAGGAAGGGAGTAAAGCCTTACCCATACCGGAACTGAGGTAAATGTCTTCCGCTCCGGGACAAAGTTCATCATCCATGACCTCATATGGAGGCCAATTGCCGTGAAGAAGTAGGGCCCCCCTTCAAACACTCTGTCTTTGCCCTTAATATTTGTGAAGACCACAGTGAAGAATCCCTTTGACCCAAGATGTAGGTAATTGCTTCCTTTTGGTTTCCAATGATATTTAATCCATGTCTGTAATGCTTTTTCAGTGGGCCATACTCCCATAAATTTACAGATGATAGCATATGTCCGCAGGTGGTCCCTGTGTGCCTGTAGAGCAGGATTGTTCAGAACTACTCTGGGTCTGACTTCGGTTTTGGGTTTACATGGACCCTCCTGTGCCTTGGTTTTTGCCCCTTGTTCCTTTTCGTCTTCCTCCTAAGTTTTGTGCTATTATTCTCCTTGCTGTATTTTCCTCCTGCTCTTCTTCCATGCTTTCTTTCCCTACTTCAGCAGTATCTTCGACCTCTTCTATTGGCTTCTTACCTCGGCTGGCTACAGCCTGCTTGTAGGAGGGAGTGGAGCTCCCTCCTTTGTGCCCTTCCATGGAGTTCAACGTCTCTAACAACTGTAAACCCTCACACCAGTCGGTTCCCTATTCTGTAGTCGTATTTTGTTTATCACCTCTATGGTGTTCTTAGCATGTTACAAAAATTTCATCATGCTAGCGACATTTAATATAATTCCTGCAAGGTTGTGGAAGTTGAGAGAGAAAGAATGTAGAGAGGAGAGAAAACGTGGGCATAGGTGCCCATTTGACTTCTAATCTTCAATTTTTTTTAAGTGCCTCCTCCATTGGGCAATGGGGTCTTTTTCCCTGCCAAGGTACAAATTAGCAAGTAACATGAGCCAAAAATCATTTCACTTTGGGGGCTTTGACCACATCTCCAGGGCACAAACTTTGAACGGACATGTCTCCTCGACCGAGAGGAGTTATGAGATGTACCACCTATCATTAGAATTGGCATGTCAAGGACCATCCATTGAAGGTGATCTTGAGCCCAAGAACTCAAATCTTCCTTGTCGTTTTTTCGTCGAAAGCGGGGCTTCTTCTGGCTGCTGCTTGGGTTGACATCAATTACAACCAATTATCAACAGGGACTAGCTGATGGAGGTCCATCATTTTGAGTGTATAGATGTATGGAGTGAACAATCGTGGAGGCATGAGATACCCCTTTCCTCGGTTGCTTTTTCCACCCCTCTGGTGCATGTTCTACTTATTTTTGATAATGCTCTGATGAAGAGCATAACTTATGATGTGACGGAGCATCAAGTGCTCATGAACTGAGTGGTGGCTAATGGGAGTGGGGTAGAGCTCATACTAGGTTTTTTCCCATGCGCTAATCAATGTCTTGACCATCTTTTGCATTTTAACTTTTTTTTTTCTTTTGTTGTGGCCATCTTATACTTTTAAGTTTCTTTTATTTGCATCAACATCTAGGGAAAATTTTTCTGGCCTTGTCCTTGGCATAAGGATGTGGATGTGAGGGTGCCAAATCCCAATGAAGCAATGAGAATGAACTTGAAGGATGGATGTGAAATCAAGGAAATGATGAAAGGTGTTAAGTATGGAATGGTTATGGGCACACTACTTCAAAGTTCAATCCATGTTTACCAAGTAATGCCCCTCCTAAAACCTTAAGGCCTTAGAGGAGGTTCCACTAGACTAGGGCTAAAGATTAACTGAGAATTCCCTTGGTAAGGTGAGAGAGCAAGTTTGTTGGTTTTTGTAGCATCAGCGCTGTTCTAGTCTCGAAACTTTGTGGATAGGCTAAAACACAAGAGTTTTCCATAACTCAAAATCGTTTCTAGAAATTCCACTTAGAACTGTCTCAATTAGATTGTTAGCCTATTTTTTAGTATTTCCCAAGTTAAACTTAAGAAAAGGGGTTAATTAATCAATATTAACTGAGAAAGGTGTGAATCATCTAGAAATTCACACAGATCGATCCAGATATGATCTCAGCCATCGATTATGTTTTAATCTTGGCCGTTGGAGTCTGGAGATTATAAGAGGAGGTCGATGGGTAGATGGAGAACACACTTGAGATTGATTTCCTTGGGCAGTTCGATTTTCAGAGAGCAGTAGCAGTTGCCGCAAGAGTTCGAGCCAGAAAAGGGAAGCAAAGACAAAGAGGGGCAGGGACAGTGAGTCCGGAGGAAGATTTACAGATTCAAAGAGGCAACAACAAGTAACAAAAGTATTCCGCACAGAAGTTGCACAAGGGATGCGCAGAAGCTTCAATAGAGCAGTTTGATTTATCTATAGAGGAAGTCAATTATGCTGCAGAGGTTGGGAAAGTCTTCCAGAGGCCCGAAGAGTCACTTCTAGCAGCAGAGACATGCATGAGAGCTTGATCAGAGGTTGAACAGAGCCACACGTGCGAGAGGCAGCGCAAGGACTGCGCAGAGGGCCTGCGCAATGGTTTGGACGACCAATTTTTCTAGAGGAGCCAGTTCCGTGATTGCTTGTGGAGTGAGAGAATTTTCTCTCTAATTACTTTTGTCAGATATTTGTTGATTGGATAACCAGCGGGGCATCCATACATTGTACTCAAAATTTCTCACTACTGCTTAACAATAAAAACCCTTCGCTGCTGCACCGATTTTCCCAAGTTGGGTTTTCGGGGACTTTTGTCCAAAGATAACTATGTCATATTTTATATGTGTGTGTGTGTGACAATATTTTCTCAAATTCCAGTTTATCTTCCACATAATTTATTTTGGTGAAAATTGTAGTTGTGTATTATTCGTCGTTTGTCTGGGCAAATCAATTGTTAATTAATTTACAGTTATAAGAATAATTCCCAGTTGCTGCAATAGATGGAATTTTCACAAAGTTAATAGTCAAGATCATTCAATCATTGAGATCACCCCTTTATCCATGTTAGAATGCCCAAAACATTAAGTAAAAGCACTTGATTGCAAGATAGTTAAAGTACCTGCAGAGTGGTAGTCAACCTTCCTTCGAGAGGAATGCTAGATGGTGAGGGGTGTATGACTGATGCAAATGGTGGAGGAATGTGGCATATCATCACAACTGAGCAATGTATAGGGCTGCTGGTTAGCTGGCTGTCCAAGATAGGATAATTTTTTCTTCCATGGAGTTACCCACTTTTGGTGGGTAACAGTCGTAAAGTGGCTTTCTATTTTAAACACTTCCTCCAGATTTTTGTTTACCTCATCGTCCAACCCAACCCTCTCCAACATCATTGACTACATGGTTTTTATGTTCCTATGGGTCAGTTCCTTGTGGGTTCACACCTATCTGGAGTTGGAAGTTGATGACCATCTTTGTAATGAGGAATAGATTTTCAAACTTTTCTCATTGAGTGAGGTAGAGATAGAGGAACATGTTATCTTCAAATGCTTGGTCTACTATGAGATGAATGGGAGATATCATTTCCTCTATAATGATTTGGGTGGATTCATATCTTCCTTCTTTGCTTATCCTGACCAATGATGTCCAGTCTTGTTCATTAGAGAGGCAACCCTCTTGTGACAGCTACATAGATTACACTCTACTTCCATCTTGTGGCGAACATTGCCATGATGAAATCCCATATAGCTACCACCTGGTTTGTTAACCACAGATTTGTTTGAAATTGCTCCGAGCTGTGCCACAAAGATATTAGGTCTTGTTGTGAGATGTTGGAGGAGGGTGAAACACACTTGGCACCAACATTACCGTGAGATACTATCCTTTTGATGTATAGAAATAACTATTGTAATACTAATAGAGATTCCTTAGTCTTGGCTGCGATGATTGTCTCTGCTTTTTTGACATCTTTCTCAAACATGATGGGAGGGTAAGGATTGCCCACCTAGTGCGACATTAGGTTGGGATGCTCACCTAAGGACATTATTTGGAAAGCTCTTAGTGTTGACATATCGGTTATGGATGTAAATAATGAGAACTACTGGCTCCCCTTATTTTGTGTGGGAACGTTTCTCCTTTGGTCCACCTTTTTTCGTAGCTATGCTTTTCTATTGCCTATTTATATTCAGGTAAAGACATAACTTCCCTTTTAATGTTCTCTTCGTTGGGATTTGCTTTATCCAAACCCTTTATAGTTGTTAGTACATGTATCCTTGAGTCCTATGGACCTATTTTGTTCATTTGTGAACATTAATAAAATTTCAGATTCATTTAAATTTTCACAAAATTTTTGTATCCAGAATTGAACATGGTTTTACTCTTAGAATACTAAAATTTACCTTTTGAAAGTTGAGTGACTATTTCCAGTGATTGGCTACATACAATATGTATTATTTAAACTTATAATATCAAATCAAAGGCATTCAATTCAGACACAGCAACTATACCATGCAATGTTGCATTCTAACCATGGAATTTCCTTCTGGGTATCCTGGTAGGACACTGGAGGAGTTTAATGCAGGCCATGTGGAAGATGCTATTAATGTCCCATACATGTTCAAAGCCGGAGAAGGTATATTGACATCTTACAAAATACTCAGAATACCTTTTGTGTCTTTTAGTTTTCACTATCTATATGGTGTTTAAGGTTTTGAGTATGCTTCTCCCTTTCTAAGTTCTGGAGCATTTCATGAAATCATAGGATCATTTATAATCTGGCAAAATTGATGTGGCTTGTTGAATATTTCTGTTGTTTGCTAAACTCTGGAGTAATTTCAGTCTAAATTGCTTCATCATTTATAATGTAGTAGCAGTTGATGTCATTTAACTGATTCTACAGTTTGTGAAATCATCATGCAGGAATGGTAAAAAACCCTAATTTTATTGGGGAAGTATTATCACATTTCACCAAGGATGACAAGATCATTGTTGTATGTCAAATACCAAGGATAAGTGACTTCTGGTGTTATGATTTTGTTTTATGATACGAAGGCATTTGCTTCTACAATTCTTTAGTTCATTTATTCTACTGTTTTATTTATATTTTATATTTCTGATTGCTTTGCTTTGTAGGGATGCCAGAGTGGCAGAAGGTCCCTTATGGCGACGAAAGATCTCATAGCTGTTGTAAGAGCCTCATTTTTATCTTGCATATTGCCTTATTTAAGTTCGTTTGGATAGTCTCTTTATTGTCATTGAAATTTGGCTTAAATATTATTTTTGAAGTTCTCTTCCTTAAGTTAAGGAATAACTCCATGCTTGAATTGCATTTCATTAAGGTGAGCCATACATTGATATAAATAGAAGTGACGGTTTAATTTTTCAGGAGGTCTTAAATTTTAATGAGGCTTCCTAACCACCCATGATTTTTCATATTTCTCCTAAGTTAATGCGTACAATAATTTTTACAATTTATCATAATCCCTAAGGATTAGGTATCTAACATCCCATTCTTAATTCGAAGGGGTTTTTGTAAGTCCAAGCATCCTTTTGAACTTTTCAATCTTTTTTCATATGGACTTTATCTTTTTATGTTACCTTTTGTTATTTATATAGGAGACATTGTCGCACTCCTGCTTTTGTATTGACGCCATTGCACTGACTAGTCTCACTGACCTATATTCGTGGTCATTTGTTCGATATTAATATAATTATCTTATCTTCCAAGTGCTATGGTGGAGATGTTTGCAATTTGCTCACTTGTGGAGCAATATATGGCCTCTACATGATATCGAATTAGAGGGTACTTTGTGTTGATGTGCTTGGTTCGATCGTGGAATCTGGGATTCTTGGCCATAATGGTTGCAGAAATATTGTTAACTAGAAGAAGAGTAGAATTCAGCTGTTTCTCTTGCAAATCTTCTAGTATTTTCCTAAGCTACACAATCTCATTTGTTGCTTTTGCAACTATGACATATTTTGCCTCTGTTGTGGAATTTGCTAGAATTGATTGTTTGAGTGATCTCAAGAAGATAGTTGTTGATCCAAGACTCATGAGTCAAAGACTCATGACATTGTTTTCTTTATCGCCATCAAAGGTTGAATTAGAACATCCAATTAGGTTTTTTTTCCTCGGAAAAAAAGCCTGTATTTTCTTTCATTTCGAAAATGTCCAAAAATACATTTTGCATATGCATTATGTTGTCGCACAAAGTGTCTAGGCACCACGACAACACTCATAGTAAGGGCTGTCACTCTAATTCTTACTCACTCCGTTTAGACTCTCTCCTAGACAAGTCAAGGGGGGTAGTCCCTAAGGTGAATGAATGAGAATAGCCCGTGGAACAGGCTCAAGGAGACTTAAAGATCGACAACTTGACGAATGTAAATGTTGTCCTGGTTAACTGAGATGAATAGATTAAACACATACAATCAAGACACAACCACAAGATAGAAATGATTATAGACTAGTGCCTTTATATTCAATTAACCAAAGACTAAATAAAAACAAGTTACCTAGAGCAATTTTATAATGTGAGAAAGCGACGATCATGAACAATTAAGTGTAAACGCCCAAAAATGCAATATATTCTAGCAATTAAATCCCATGAAGAATTATGAAAATTAATTGCTAAGCAATGATTTTAGATTAAAAATGATTTTCTTCAATAACCTGTATCTAGAATTAATTATCTTTCTCTTATAGTCAATGATTTTAAAACATTAATCACACTTGACAATAGAGAAATCACTACCACGAAAGGACACTAAGGAACTTTAGATTAACAACTTAATTATTCCTTAGGCAATTAATTTAATGTGGTAAATGAAGAAATCAAAATTTTAATGACTAAAAATCAAATCAAAAGACCTTAGTTAAAATTGAAAATTTTTATGGGCCGTAGGCCACATAAAAAATTGAACTTTTTTAAATGTGAGGGCACGAATTCCCCTTTTGATTTAATTCTTTTAGGAATGATAAAGTCACATAAATGAAATTTTTAAAATTTTAGATTTTAGATTTTTAAATTTTTTTTAAAAGCAAAATAAAAAAAAGGATAGAAAGAAAGGAAATCAAAATCAAAATAAAAAAATCATAAAAAAGAAAAAGAAGAAAATGTGAAATCAAAATAAGACAAAAAAAAAAATCAAATTTTAAATCAAAATGAATCTAAAAGATAAAATAAAATAAATCTAACTCAAATAGGAAGCTAAACAAACAATAAAAATAAAAAGTCAAATTTAAAAAAATAACAAAAGGAATAAGTCAACCAATCTAAAAAAAAATCAAATGAAATAAAAAAAGAACTAACTAAAATAAAACCTAAACCTAACCATACACATACAAATGAAGTAAATAATAAAAAAAAAGTCGTAATGTTTGGGTTTTGCAGGCAGCGACGGCGGGGAAGAAAACTCGACGGAGGAAGAAACGTTTGGAGGGGCTCGATAGAGGAGAGGGATATGGCAGTGGTTGTTGCAGTTCGATGGAGCGATGGCAGTGGAGAATGGATAACGTTTGGAGTTGCAGCAAGAAGGGAGCCACAATGAGGGAGGAGCGATGGGTGAGAGAGGGAAGGAGTTCACGCAAAAGAAGGGACAACGAGAGGGCAGTGATGAAGACTGGTGCAGGTCGACGAGGAGGGCCGAGAGTTGCGAGGAGATGAGCCGACATAAGCTAAGGAGGTAAAATGCAGGTATGGCAGCGTGGAAGAGGGAAACATTGCGAGCAGGGGTTTGACACTCTTTTTTTGCAGGAAGAAAGATGGCAGGAGGATGAGGGCGAAGCTAGGGCCGTAGTGAAAAGGAAGAACAACCACGCAAGGGATTTAAGGCAGCGAAGACAAGGAGCTGCAGAAGGGATTCGAATTTTCCAGAAACCCCAAAATGCAAATAACAATTTTTTTTTCGAAATTTTTCGGAGGAGAAGAACACAGCAGAAAATAGAAACTCAATATGGCAGTAGACATGAGAAAAATGGTAGCCAAAAAACCAAGAAAATTTCCCAGAAAATCTTATTTTAACATGATATTCTTTTGCCTCAGATTTATCCGTGAAACCCTTATGAAAATTTCCAGATTTAAAACTTTTAATACTTTGGACTGCAAAAAATCTGAATAATATCCCTGGAAAATTATGTTGATAAACCCCAGAGATCTAGATCTTACCCTCTAGGGCCTAGATCTGGACTCTACACAAATTTCTTCCTCAGATTTGTAGCTGCACAACAACAAGAAAACACCCAAACGATATATAGAATGATAAAAATTAAAACCCAGAAAAACCCATGTTAGAAAAGTAATTACAAAATTCACAGACCTATGCACAAAATGGTAGATCTATCAGATGAGGAGTATGAGTCCAACTCCGCTCCCAGATTTGATAATCTAAGGCTCTCAACAACCAAATTTATCAATATCCCCCACAAAAATTAAATTTTTAAATTTTAAGGAAGTGCCAACTCGAAACCCTTCGTGGATCACCAACAAAAATCTTATGATAAGCCCAACATTAATTTCACTGGGCTCCTAAAAAACATGGATCGAAAGTTGGCTGGTCCAACTAAAAATTTCCCCTAACGCCTGAGGATCTAAAATCAAGATTTCCCTGCAAAATTCGATCCGACCATTAAAAATAGAGGGAAAAAATGATAATAAAACTCAGACAAATAGAGATACCTGCTATTACGTTGAAAACAACACATCTTACAGTGTTCCCATGAAGAGTAACACTAGCAAAACTTAACCTCAAAGTCTTTCTTTATTATCCAGAAAAAGATTACACAAGAGCTTCTTGCTAAGCATACGACTCAAAGGTCGGATCCATCGATTGACAAATGAATTCCTATTTAAAGATAAATCCTCCAACAGCTAGTTCGAGTAATCCTTGTCAAAGAAATCTCGACTGTTGCTGAAGATTAAAATTTCTTTTAATCTCATCTGTCGAAATATTTAATTCTCAAGGAAATTCAAATTTTTTAATTAAATGCATTTTAATTAACTCAAAAATAAAAATTTTGAGTTAATTTCCCCAAAAATTTGAATCTGACTTAACCGCCAGGGATCAAAGGTTTAAAATTTGGCAAAATAATTAATTTACCTTAGTCCCGAGATCTTTTAAAATTTAATTTTTAAGGACTGACGAATTTTGCCTTTGGAGAATTTAAATTTACTTAAGACCTAGAATTAGTTAAATTTATGGCTTAGGATTTTTATTAATTTTTGGCCAGAAAATTTAATTAATTAACTATGAGGGGATAAATTATTTTTTCGACTTTCAAGACACTTTGTAGGAATTGACAGGGTAAGTTCCTTAGACAGAACACCAAAAGACACTGCTCACAAACAGATCACAGATCAATCCACCAGTATTCTTGACGTGGTTAAAAGCCTCAAAGAGGGAAACAATCCACGACCTGAGCCAATTCGACCACTTTAGGCAATTTATAAATAAAAGAATGAAAATTTACATAAGCTTCTCTCATGAACAGTTACCCTACAAATGACCCTACATGCTCTTTAAATAGCGATCATGGACCAATCGGGTGTTAAGCCATGGATCAAGTGTCAGTAATACTGAGGAGAAAATGAATCATTGGATCACTTCATGTCTAGAACATATCGTGACCATCGGATTGTAAATTACAAAAGTACATAGTAAAGAAACACACTTTACCTAACTCTACACTAGACCAAGTTATACTTAACTATTTCCTATATGTTGGAACATCCTAACATTCCCCCTTGTGAAGGATGTACAAATATGACACAATAGGAGAAGGAAGGAGGCATTAGAGCCTATCCCCCCTTAGTGACAGCTTCCTCAACTCTAACCATAAATCGAAGTTTAGTAAACTTCGCCTATTTTGGAGCCTTTGTAAAGATGTTTGCAACTTGATCATCTGTTGAACAATATTGCACTTTAAGAACATGGTCATGAATGAGCTTTCTGATGAAGTGCATGTGCAGTTCAATGTGTTTGCTTCGCTGATGTTGGACTGGATCTTTACATAGTTGAATGGCACTTTGATTATCACATCAAAGTGTAGTCGGATGCTGCTGCTGAAAGCCAAACTTTGACAGGATCCGACGAAGCCACAGGGCTTCCTTACTAGCTTCTATGGCACCACGATACTCTGCTTCTGCTGAAGAAAGAGAAATGGTACTTTGTTTCTTGCAAGCCCATGTAATAGGTCCTGAACCAAGAGTGAACACATAACCTGCAGTAGACTTCGGATCATCAGGGTCACCAATCCAATTGGAATCAGTAAAACCAACCAATAGAGGAGATGCTTCTGCACTGTAATGAATCCCAAACTGAACTGTACCTCAAACATAACGAAGTATTCTTTTAGCTGCTTTCCAATGAATTTCATGTGGGTTTTGCATAAAACGAGAAATAAGGCCAATAACAAAGGAAAGGTCAGGATGAATATGGGTCAGATACAAAAGTTTTCCTACAAGTTGACGGTATAAGGTACCATCAACTTTAGGGGAAGTACAAGTGACTGAAAGTTTGGCTCCAGACTGAAAGGGAGAAAGGGCTGGCTTATAGTCTTCCATGTGAAAATGGCGTAGAAGATCACAGACATACTTGGACTGGGAAAGGGAAATACCTTCCTTGGATTGCAAGACTTGAAGACCAAGAAAATAATGCAAGTGTCCTAAGTCCGTCATTTCAAACTTCTTTTTAAAGCTGGACTTCACATGGTTTATAAGGTTGGGATCACTACCAGTAAGGATAAGATCATCAACATAAAGAACAAGAATGATAAGAGACTTGCCCATTTTCTTGGTGTAGACAATATTGTGAGAATGACACCTAGAAAAGACACATTCTAAAAGAAAGCTATCCATTTTTGTTGAAATTTGGTACCGGAGGACAGGTGGTTCCCTTAGGCTTTGATCTTTGGCCTAGGGAAAAGTGTCCAAAAGATTTTAATTTTTTTCCTAAAG
>APFE031752456.1:66001-76851 GCA_000404065.3 Pinus taeda | reverse complement strand
TGGTAAAGATCTGCTTTACTCAAGGAAAAGTCCATACTTCCTCTACAACTCTTACTTCTCCTCGATAGCCTAAGATTTACATACTTAGCGCTTGTTCTCATCATTGTCATGTTGACTGCTAACTCTACTATGTAACTCCCTATCTATTTTCCCTTCCCCTACTAAAGCTATGTTAATAACCCCCCTATATACTTATCCCCTCCCCCTGGTTGAAATATAACCATAAGTACACTTGGGAATTGCTAAGTTTATCTGAAACTCAGCAAGAACCCTCATTTCCCCCCTCAAACCATCTTCTCATGCATATCGGACCTCTTCCTATGCTTTGAAATCCCTTCAAACATCAAAAAATTCTGCTTCCGATCATAAAAACCCTCATCACTTGCCTTGGGCCATGGTCCGATTGCAAAAAGATTCTATTGGACCCCCTCCGATGCGATATCGCAGTCGGGAGGGGAGTCGTGTATCAAAACAGCGCATAAAGTGTGCCCCCGATTGGTTTGGCCGACAACGATTTCGCCGATCTGCGAATCGCTATGACAAAACAAAACATGCATGTGCGCTGCCGATATGGTTCATCGCCGATGGTCTGTTGCCGATCGCATATCGGCGATCGGCGTTTCATGAGAATCCACGCCATATATATATAGGCCCCGTCCCTTTATCCTTCCGACGCCTTCTCTGTTCTGCCATCCGTCCGATTGCCCGCACCCTAGATCTACGGTGGGCGGGTCTGTTCCCTTCCGAACCTGTCGATGATTAGCGTCGGGGGATGGGAGTTTTTCCCCTGCCACGTCACCCGCCGTACGGGGTCCCACCGCTGACGTCATCCGCCGAAAGAAAAGCGCGCAAAGGCGAAATCGCTGCTTAGGAAGCCCGAAATGAAAATCTGAGGCAGTGTTTGATGCACGATCATTGCTAAGAAAAAAAAATGGCCAAAATGGAAAAGCCTCAGTCCAGTGCAGGTTTGCAGCAGTTATTTTGCCCGAAAGAAAGCAGAAAGGAGCGAATTGACCAGTTAAAGAGTATCAGAGGAGATGAAGCCAAATTTCATGTCAAAGAGTATCAGTGAAGCGGCAAAGAGTATCAAATCAACAATATCAAAGCAGGTGAACATTAAAAGCCTCCATCAAAGTCCAAGAAGACGGTGAAGCCACTTGAGACTCTCAAATCACAGTTAATGCACATCAAAGCCACTCAAGAGCAGTGGAGCAGAGACCAATGCGCAGTTATGATAAATGGCCAGCGCATAACAACAAAGAACACATTCCTACTCATTTTTGAGGCAGCTGCCCCAACGCAGCACTTAGATAAATATTTCATGCATTTACTTCAAGATAAGATAAATTAAAGCACTCATTTCCCTCATATTTGTTTAAGATCTGCTGTAATAAATATTTCTTAGATATTTTCTCTATATATACGACCCTCTTTATTGAGAGGTAAGAGGAGGAGGGTTGGTTAATGCACTCCAAGAGAGACTCGTTCTGTATCTGATATGTTTCACTTAATCAAAGATTGCTGAAAGCTTGGAGAATGGACTGTTGGATGTGTTGTTGATGTCTCTAGAAGAGTGAATGAGGGAAATCTTGTGCTGCTTTATGAATCAATAAGTGTTCCTTACCTCTGTTATTTCAATTTCACATATGCTCAAGTCACAGAACGAAAGTTTGGTTTAGAATTTGCTTACCTGCACTCTATGCTCAGTTTCTGTGGCTTCTTAATGTTTTCCTCTTGATTTAGGCATAAATATGGATTCCTTATGGCTCATATTTGCTCTATTTCACATATGAATGACTGTTAACTAGGAATTCTTAGCTGCTCCTACGTAGAGCTCGTTCATCTTCCTTCTGCTAACCTGATTGAGAGATTCTTTGTTGCCTCTCATTTCTTAGCTTGCAATCCATCTTCATTTACCTTAAGTATTGTTTCATGAGCAGCTACCTTGCCCCTTTTTCCTCCTGTGACCAAGAAAACGCACCAGCAGTCTTACTCCACGACTCCATGCCCAATGGTTTGAAACTTGTCACACATGCATTGCCTCTCTACTTGAAAGCATCCTCCTTCCACCCAAACACAAACAAAACCCCTTGAACCTAATAACTAGCCTAAAATCATCATCAACAAAGCTAAAATCATTAAGAGAGAGCCCTCTATGATTACAGGTAGGCTAGGATCTGTAATCCAAAGATTGGTTTGTAGTTACCTCGGCCGTATCCCTTTCAGGGGCTTAGGGACAACCTGAGTGATAACATCCCCTACAGCAATACTTGAGACCTTGTTAGTAGTGACCGGAGCCTTCATCAAACAGTGTATAGATGAGATTATATCTTCTTCTTGACAACAATTAGAGCTCTATTTATAACTTCATTATATAGCATATAGAGGCAGCGTATGTCTTATTTAGGACTGCGTATGAACAACAACTCCACTCCTTTGCTGCGTATATTATATGCATTCTGTGACTCTATGTAATAAGGCCTGCGTATGAACATGACTGTGTTCCATACGTCATGAAGCGTATATATATGATTGCATGATCACTAGCATCATTCCCATATGCATATATGATTGCGTTCCAAGATATAATGACTGCGTGGTATATGACAGTGTTCCAAGATATAATGGCTGCGTGGTATCCAATATATATCTTGTGTTATAATTGCGTGGCCTCCATGTATTTTTTAGAACATATTTATTTGCTGTGATGATAACCCAGCGTATATGATGACATATATATATATATATATATAGTATGCCATGACCTTGTACATCAGCGCATTAGCTCCTTATATCAATGACAACATATACTTGACCTTCATTGACTGCGTGTAATCCTCTTCAGCGGTTCTATATACCTGACTGCGGCTAACCCAACATATGCGTGGCCTTCATTGATTCAGCGGTTCTATATACCTGACTGTGGCTAACCCAGCGTATACGTGACCTTCATTGACTGCGCGTAATCCTCTTTAGCAGTTCTATATGCCTGACTACGGCTAACCCAGCGTATACGTGACCTTCATTGATTCAGCGGTTCTATACACCTAACTGCGGCTTGACTTCATATATCTTTTGGCCCATTGATCTGTGGCTCCTTAACTCCTATTGACTGCGGCTTACTGCGGTTGTTCCTTTTTTTTTTCTTTTGTGACTGCGGCTTAGGGTAGCAGATCAGGGTATCATCTGGGAGCTAGGGCATCATACTAGGCTTGCGTTCTCCTTCTCCAAAAACCTAAGACGTGGAGAGGAGATCGCATGAAGAGTGTCTCAAATGACATCAAATCCTCATCTATTTATACTAACGTGTAGGTGATGAATAGACAGAACGTTTGGGCTTCTTGAGCCTACCTCAATTGCTGGTCGGCTAGATAATAAATCCATAATCAAAATAAATTAATATCTCCATAAATACTTATCGGAATCGGATGATCTTTGGATCAATCCTACACCTCTCGACGAGAGGGATCCAATAAAAATATCAGCGGCCATAAATAAGCTGACCCACATGGAGTTTGGCCCTAGTTTCCAATTTAACACTCCTCAACAAGGGAGAACTCCATCCGCTGATCCATAAGTCCGACTGTACTATCTTTGTCATCAGTGCCCTGCACTGCTCTGCTCAGCTCTGCTGGCTCTGCTCAACTTTGCTGGCTCTGCTAGCTCTGCTTAGCTCTGTTGGCTCTGCTAGCTCTGCTCTGCTCTGCTCAGCTTAGCTCTGCTGGCTCTGCTAGCTCTACTCAGCTCTGCTCTGCTCTGCTCAGCTTAGCTCTGCTGGCTCTGCTAGTTCTGCTTAGCTCTGCTCAACTTAGCTCTGCTGAACCATGAAGAAGAAGAATTGATCAAGAATGTCTCATAACATTCTCCATTGACCCGAAGTCAGTCTCAGAGTGCGTACCACTAGTCCCAGACCCGTCTCAACCGACCCAAAGTCAACGCCATAGTGGGTACCACTCCTACCACTGGTCCCAGACCAGTATTGTAGGCTTAGAGAGGGTATCACTGGTCCCAGACCAATCTCAACCGACCTGAAGTCAGTGTCATAGTATGTACCACTCTGAATGGTCCTAGACCAGTCCTGCACTGACACAAAGTCAGTCTCAGAGTATGTACCACTGGTCCCAGACTAGTTTCAACTGACCCGAAGTCAACGTCTTAGTATGGTACAACTCCTACCACTGGTCCCAGACCAGTATCATTGATCCCAGATCAATGGAGGTCATCCTAGCGTAGGGAGTACGATAGATACAACGATGCGTCCATCGGTACTACTATGGTCCCTAACTTCATTTCCATGCTCATTGATCAGATGAGAGGTACTTCCCATCAGTCCCAGACTGCATGGGTAGGATGCGTCGACAGGAGAACTAATCAATCCTGTCCTCACAGGAGAACACATCAATCCTGCTACAATCGCCATGGAGAACACGTCAATCCAGGCCTCACAGGAGAACACATCAATGCTGCTACAATCGCCATGGAGAACACATCAATCCAGGCCTCACAGGAGAACACATCAATCCTGCTACAATCGCCATGGAGAACACATCAATCCAAGCCTCACAGGAGAACTAATCATCCTGCTACACAGGAGAGCGAATCATCCTGTTCTACAAGAGAGCAAATCATCTTGTCCCACAAGAGAGCGAATCATCTTGTTCTAGTGCGCACCACTAGGGGAGGGTGAGTCACCTTGTGGTCGTATGTTGCTCCAGTAAGAACCGCAAGCCCTTAGAGCTCCCAAAGCTCAATGTATGCAACATGCAGGACCCTTGTACAAGGGTTTCTTGACGACTCCAAGTTGTTTGGGAAAATCACAAATTTGATCTTTTCCCCGGGGCTCTGACCTATACATCATCTCAGTGCAATGGAGCCTCGTTGCTCATTGACTTACCATATCCTAGATAAGGTAGTATCTGATGTCTATCAGCTGGAGCAATTGTCAAATACGGGATTCCTCAATAATCGAATACCACCTCTGGTTGTTACAGAGAATCACAGTGGTATGTGATCAAAACAGCTCACTGAAGAGCTTCCCCAACCAGGCAGCTTCATACAAGATCATACTCGTAGATGTGTATCTAGTCTCGGCAGTGCTTATGGCAACTAACTTTTGCTTCTTGCTCATCCATTATATCAAAGCATAATCCAAAGAGAAACAACACTAAGAAGTGCTCCAGTGATCCTCCACACTACCTACCTAATTAGCATTCGAATAATCATGCAATTTCATATTTCTGGCAGTGTATCTCAATCCATGATAGATTGTGTCCTGAAGACATCTCTGAAGATTCTTGGCACCAATCTAGTGAGGCTCAACCAAATATGAGCTCACACTCAAAACATATGTTCCGACGGAGGTTCACTAAGAACATCAACGCGAATGAGTTTTAGAAACTCAGAGGCATTTCCCAAATCAAGTCCGACATCGCTACCATATAACCTCTGAAAGTTAAGATCCTCGAGGTAGTCAAAGGCTAGCTGTTTATCTTTCCACATTTGGAATTCAACTCCCTCTGTCTTCTACAAATGTGAGGGTCTACACTTGTCAGACAGAGGTGCCGGTATGAGAGGTCTGTCATCCACAACCTTCGGATGCTTTGGTTCGATTTCACTCCTAGTGAATCTCAGTGTCATCAGACAGCTGCTGATCCTCTCATACTATGCTCGGGGTGTCTTGCTTCATGCCATAGAGGACTTTCTTCTACCTGTATACATGAGATTCCCATTCAAGAATCTCAAACTCTACGGGTTGTTTCAAACTTGTGGAGCTGCTACATGAGGGGAATGGTCCCCCTGTAATATTTTCCTTCGGTACATCTCAAACATGTACTTTCATGCTCTTTTTGAATTCAGGCTTCCTCGTCACCATCTGACTCACAGACCTCCAGTGCTATGTGTCAATGGACATGGTCCCTAGTGGACTTCCTGTAACTTAATACAACCCTGAACTCAAAAGCATCTTCAAAAATTCAATTTTCAAACACCTACCTTTCCATTGACGAATGCCACCATAAAACCTTTGACTTCCATTCCCTTTTTGGGATAGGTGGCATCGGCTCCAAGTGTAATCCCATGATTGTTTCCATCTCTACCAAATTAGAGAGTGCACCCTTCCATCCGATGGAGTGCCTTGAAGCACTACAATCAATATGCCAGATTCCCAAAGAATCTGAAGGAGAGGGCCAATACAAGATAACACTTCTCTATCTTATCAGAAACAATATTTGATTCTTCTTACCTAGGGTTCCTTGCTTCCTTGAAGAGTCGGTTGTGTCTTTGATGACCTGCATCTTTGTCATTCGGACACTCCTTCGCATAAGGGCTGAAATCATAACCAAGAAATCTACCTTTCCTTCCACCCTTAGATCCGAACTTCCCAATGAAGTGATCTTTAGGTATGCCATCAGAAGTTCTGCTGCGCCATTCTGATAATATGCTCTGCTTTGACTTCACCCTAAGTGAATTGTGAAGAACCCATTGATCCTTTTGTCTTGTCCCAACTGTCTTTGGTGATTGTTCTTTCATTCTTGCTTGGGCATTGTCTTCACCTCAGCTCTGATCCCATGTTAATTTTTGGAATGTTCTATGCTAGAGCAATTTATTTAAATTTTCACAGTTAATCACATCAGCATTAAGATAAACTGCAGATAGAACACAAATATAAATCGCAGAAGACAAGCCAAGACAAGAGGACACAAGATGTGTCGCGAGCCAGGGACAAACCCTACAATGTGTGGGGAAACCCTTGATCAATTCTTCTTTTATGTTCTTCAAAGTTCAGCAGAGAAAGAGAGAGAGAGAGATAGTACATTTACAATAGAAGTCAATACTTTGACTTATCTAGATCTAGCATATATCATTTCCTATAACGATGAGATCAGTTGAAGACATTCTGCTTCAACTGATTCTCCAAGGTGACGGATTCACCTATCTTAGTGTTGCATCTGGTCCACTTGTTGCACCACTACATGCTGCACTAATCATGATTATCATCATGCTGCCCGTGTCCATGATCTTATCCATCCTCAAGCTTTGTGCTGCCCATGCTGCTCATGATCTCATCGTGCTTTATGCTGCTCATGCTGCCCATGCATCATCATGCTTCATGCTGCTCATGTTGCCCATGCATACTTCATGCTACTCATGCTGCCCATGCATCATCATATTTCTTGCTGCCCACGCTGTCCATGATCTCATCATGCTGCAACATAATTATGCAACCAAATGTATATCTGCCTTCGCTGCTTGCTATGGCTTGCAGCCTAGCAAAGCAGCTAGGCTATAGTTCCATGCAGTCCCATCTTAAACAATCCTTCTATTTTCATGCTGTTCCCTACAACAATACTTGAGACCTTGTTACTGGAGCCTTCATCAAACAGTGTATATATGAGATTATATCTTCTTCTTGACAGCAGTTAGAGCTCTATTTATAATTTCATTATATAGTTTATAGAGGCAGTGTATGTCTTATTTAGGACTGCGTATGAACAACAACTTCACTCCATTGCTGCGTATGTTATATGCATTTTTTGCCTTTATGTATTAGGGCCTGCATATGAATATGACTGTGTTCCATACGTCATGAAGTGTATATATATGATTGCATGACCACTAACTTCATTCCCTATGCATATATCATTGCGTTCCAAGATATAATGACTGCGTGGTATATGACAGTGTTCCAAGATATAATTGCTGCGTGGTATCCAATATATATCTTGTGTTATAACTGCGTGCTCTCCATGTATTTTTCAGAACATATTTATTTGCTGTGATGATAACCCAACGTATATGATGACATATATCTATATATATATATATATATATATATATATCTGTATATATATATATATATGCGATGACTTGTACATCAGTGCATTAGCTCCTTATATCAATGACAGCGTATACGTGACCTTCATTGACTGCGTGTAATCCTCTTCAGCGGTTCTATATACCTGACCGTGACTAACCCAGCGTATACGTGACCTTCATTGACTGCGTGTAATCCTCTTCAGCGGTTCTATATACCTGACTGCAGCTAACCCTGCGTATACATGACCTTCATTGATTCAGTGGTTCTATACACCTGACTGCGGCTTGAGTTCATATACGTTTTGGCCCATTGATCTGTGGCTCCTTAACTCCTATTGGCTGTGGCTTACTGCAGTTGTTCCTTTTTTTTCTTTTGTGACTGCGGCTTAGGGTAGCAGATCAGGGTATCATCTGGGAGCTAGGGCATCATACTAGGCCTGCGTTCTCCTTCTCCAAAAACCCAAGACGTGGAGAGGAGATCGCATGAAGAGTGTCTCAAATGACATCAAATCCTCATCTATTTATACTGACTTGTAGGTGATGAATAGACACGACGTTTGGGCTTCTTGAGCCTACCTCAATTGCTAGTCGGCTAGATAATAAATCCATAATCAAAATAAATTCATATCTCCATAAATACTTATCGGAATCGGATGATCTTTCGATCAATCCTACACCTCTCGACGAGAGGGATCCAATAAAAATATCAGCGGCCATAAATAAGCTGACCCACATGGAGTTTGGCCCTAGTTGCCAATTTAACAGCATGTCATGTTGGGTCTGTTGACCCTGCCGCCCGCACCTACCTACACAGTTAGCGAGAAAAGCCTTCAACCCCACAAGGTGTGGTTGGTGGCAGGGAACTCAGAGAAGGGGCTGTCACACTGATCCCAACTCTCTCCGTTTTAGCTATCTCCTAGGCTAGCTAAGGGGGGGGTCCCTAAATGGAAAGTTTACGCCTAAAGCTAAGATGAAAAGTTCTAAGAGAATTATTTGATTTAAATAAGATTGTCAATCTGAGATCTAAAATCAAAACGAAATATAAACAATAGCCATTAACGATACGATGAGCATGTACCACACAAATGATTAGTGCCTTAAAACGTTGTTATTTCAGAAATTAAAATATTTTTGTTTGTATTTCTTTTTATGCTCAAAATGGAAACGAATGCTTTTAAATGAAAAGAGAAAATTTGCTTTGACTTTCAAAATAGAAACGAAGCTAAGAGATCAAGATACTTCCCTCTTGAGTAAATCTCTTTTTTGGTGTCTTAAGAGCTTGACGGCTTGAACAGCATGTGGGATCCTTGGTATCCTGGGAGGTGACTATTCCCGCCGAAGAAGTCCTCGCCCTCCAACAGAGCTGGCAAACCTGTCGCTTGAAAACACAGAAAACACTTGCCAACAAATTGTTTAGTGCAAAAAGGGACTTGGCATATAAGACCAAGTTGAGCTTGTCATTCAAACCGAGAAATGGACAGCTACAACAAGTGTACAAAGATATACCAAGCCGAAGAGATCTGAGATAGCTTGCAAGATCTCTCCTCCCCTAGACAATAGGCCTTTCAGGCAAAATGAAACAACAACTAGATAGCAAATGAAAATCACAATGAACATTAACGACACAAGTATACCTCATATACCAAGACAAGCACCACACGAGAAGCTGCTAACCCCAAAGACTTTTATTATTAATAAGAATGCTGAATACAAAATCCGGCAGAGTCTCAGCCAGCCCAATAGCTCGTTCTATCATTTACAATAAGAGCCCAAGGCTCATATAAATAGGAAAACGGGAGACAATCCCAAGGCAAATTCCAATGACAAATGGCAATCAAGTGAAGATCCCAATGAGAAAATGAAATGACAAGTGTAGCTTGATGACAATCCCAATGAAACATGAATTTCCAAGTGGCTGCTATGTGTTTGCTGGCTGCCCATGAACTGGAGATTGACTGAACATGTGTACAGCAGAACTGCCACATTAACTGATGATATAACTTGCTGATTTATATGCCTGATCTAACTGCCTGTAGCTGCCTCTTGAACTGCTGTTTGTAAATGCTAACTGCTGTCCATGTAAATGCTAACTGCTGTCCATGTAACTGGCTGACTTGCGTTAACTATAGCTTGTTGACTGGGCACGTTAATGCTGCTTAAATATGCTTGAGAATCCTGAGTTAAACTGCTGTACGTACTGGCTGTGATAACTTTGAGTGGGCCAGCGTTAAACTGCCCACGTATTTGCTGATCCCATTGCTTGATACGTACACATGCTGACCTTTCTGCGTTGACTGATATATTTCTGCGTTAAATGCCCATGTAAACATGCTGACTACTTTTTGACTGCCGTTGATTGGGCTGCCGTACGGACGTACGGAAATTTTTTGGATGGCTGAGTTAAACTTACGTACGGACTTCTTTTTTCTTTTTGGCATGTGATCATTTGGTTGGGCCAAGGTGGGGTCCCACTTAAATAATAACAAGTTCTCAACCTTATAATATTTATCCAAAATTAAATCAAAGTGAAATTCCACTGCCTTATGAATTTCCACGTGGGCCTCTTTTGACTTTGACTTTTGATTTGACTTTCTTTGACTTGAGTTGACTTTATGAAACTTTGATTTGATGTGGGCCCCACATTGCTTGCCACATCATCCTTGATCATCTGCTTAATCTCCATGTCAAAATTTGACTTATTTTGACTTTGGAAATTTTTTAAAATTTTTTCACTTATTCATTTTTTTTTGAATTTTTCTTCATTTTTGCCACTGTCACTGGAAAAATTGCCTTTTGAGGGACTCTGAGTCATTTTTTGACCCCCAAAGTAGGATCTAGGAGAATGCTGGGCCTCTGAGGATGAATTTTGACTGGTCATATGCCCCAGGCATCTCCTAATGCCACTTGTTTATGCCTTTATATAAAAAATAATTAAAAAATCCCGTTTTGCGGGAAATTTTTAACTATTAAAAAATCCTACTTAGACCTAGCCAAATTCCACGAAACTTTACGTGTGATCTAGTATGGTAATATAC